>JANHFX010012798.1:0-32080 GCA_027560015.1 Chloroceryle amazona | reverse complement strand
GGACCAGAGGGACCTCTGGATAGGCCCAGCTCTGCAGGGGCCATGGCCAGCAGGAGAGGGCTGCTGGGAGATGGAGACCAGCCCTGCTGCAGAGTCACTGGGGCAGGGGCTGATGACCCTGGGGGGCTGTCATGGGATCCTGGGTCTTGGGCAGGGTGAGAAGAGTCCCAGGGCTGGGCAGGGATAGGCAGGGCTCATGGTGCTCTCAGGGCACTGATACATATTTGAAGTCTTCATTTCCATTTTTGGGTACAGACAAGCATGATTAATGAATACACACCTCTCATTGTCTTCATTACCTGGAGACTTTAATGGAGAATTACATACTTTTAAAAATGTTAATAATTCTTATGACACATATCCACCTTGCTAAGAATCACATTAAGGACTCGTATTAGGATAACCATACACTCACAGACAAAAACTGCATTGAAAGTTACCTCTGGAGATCACCTAGTGAAATCTAATGAAGGTACAGGGCCAACTTCAGGTTAGAGAAGTCCAGATTCAAAAATCTCCAAGTATGAAGTTTCCCAAGCCTTTTCAGACATCTGGTCGTGTGCTTAAACCCTCTCATGGTGAAAAATTCCTCCCTACATCCAGTCAGAACATTTTTGCTGCAACTTGTGTCCATTGTCACTTGTCCTGCTACTATGCATCTCCAAGAAGAGCTCCATCTTCTCTGGACCTACCCATTAGGTAGCTGAAGACAGCAGCTAGACCCACTGATGCACACACTTGCCCAGGCTAAACAGTAATCCCACATTGGCTCTTCCTCCCAGTCACTTTTCTTCATGTGACTGGAAGTGGGGTCCGGGATTTTCTCCTTAATTTTCTAATGGGCTGAAGTAAGGCTCATGAGCCTGCAGTTTCACAGATCTTCTTTCTTGAAGCTGGACATGATATTTCTCATTTTCAAGTCATCAAAAACCTGCTATCAACATAACCTCTTGAACATAAGAAAGAGGAGTCTTGCAATGGCATGCACCAACTTCCTCAGCACCTTCAGATGCATCCCATCGAGGCTTATGAACTTGTGTGCTTCCGGTCTGATAAAGCAGCTTCTAATTTGACCATCCTCTACCACAGGTAATAACTCTCTCTCTCAAACTTTGCTACTAGACAAAGGAATCAGATAAATTTGAGAGGACACCTTGCTAGTAAAGGACAAAGAAAACACTGAACAAGCCCCAGAAGTCCAGGGTCTTCAGACTGCTATTCTCCTTCCTTAAGTCCATCAGGATATTTTTAGGGTCACTGCAGACAACACTGCTATCAGCCTTCCCATTCTGTACCAGTTCTTACATATTCAACAGAGAAGATAGCAGAGCACCTCATCAAGTTGGGGTCTATCAAGCACGTGAATCAAAAATTTGCCCAATATATTCAGAAATCTCACTACACTTGCTTGCAGCCTGCTGTGGTGTCCACCCAGCAGATGTCAGAGTGGTTCACAACCCACCATGAGAGGCAGGGCCCATGATCAGGGGAATTCTATCAGTTTTTTAAGAAAATCTTTGACCACTCTCTTCTTGACTTGGCAGTCCATATCAGACTTCTACCACTTTGTGTCCCTTTGTGACTGCACTTCTGATCCCATACACCGTTGATGGACTTATCATCCTTTCCATAGCAAAGCTCTGTGCATCTGAGCTGCTTCTTTGTGTAAAGCACAACCCATCACATCACTTTAGTCATGGGATCTGTCCTACAACATTGTGACAGAAGCAGTGATTGAAGAAAAAGCTTTGATGCCTTGTTGCAACCAGGTTGACTACCCAGACTGTTTTCTTATGAGCCTTACCTGCTTCCTAGCTCTGACCCAGAACTGATCAGTCTGGTACCTGGCTTGATAAAACCACGCAGGGAGGTGGCACTTTTATACTTCCTTCTACACACAGAGCAGTAATCAACTGCTGTTAGATCAGTTGTATTTTAGACAAGTAGCTTCTCCAATAGTTCAGCAAACGGGAGATGTTTTGATGAAGACCAGAATAATTTTTCCCATTCTTTAGCTAGTGGAAATGTAACTTGTATCAGTTGCTTTAAGGTTGTGAGGTAGCATTTTAAAAGACCATCTTAATCCACTGTTTGGCATTGCAAGTTTCACACATGGACCATCTGCCTCTTGTTTATCCTCTTCTCTCATGGACATTCTCTCTCATTCTCACCTCATATTAAATTTCTGGCTGAAGATACACTGAACAGTTGGTCCAAACAGCAAAGCCACCTGATGTCTGTTTGCAGAAAACAAAGCTAATCAATTGACAAGTCAAGGACCAGACTTTTTGGTTTTTACATGCACTTCTGAGCAGTTACTGACACCGGTGTTGCCAAGAAGTCTGGACATACTGCTTTACAAGAGTAATGTCTCTCTAATCTGAGAAAACACCTCATGACTTTGTCCTAAGCACTCTTGAGCATTACAGCTGTTATACTCTCATCAGTTTTAAGGACTGTATACAAACATTTCTTTCTTCATGTCCTATAGATAATAACATTCAGCATCAGCCACAGAAAATAAAGATAACTTTATTACCTTATATGATATTGTATCTGTACTCCCAGTGTGCATACATATGCATACCTACATCTTTCTGTTGTCTCTCTCAAGACAAGTACAAAGGCATACATATGTGGTATAGAGAGGCCTTGGGAAAGTATTTTTTCATAGCTGCTTTAGGAACACATCACAAATTTGTATGTAACATAAGGAAAAATGTTCAGCAGTCCCTAAGAGATAATACATAGAATACATTGAAGAATAGGCCACTAGAATTGAAATTCCTACAGCTGGGGAGGAGTAACACCATGCACCAGTACAGATTAAGGGTTGTCCTGCTGGAAAGGAGCTCCGTGGAGAAGGACCTCAGAGTCCTGGTGGACAGTAAGTTCTCCATGGAACATCAGCGTTCCGTTGTGGCCAAGAAGACCAACGGTATCCTGGGGTGCATTAAGAATAGTGTGACCAGCAGGTCAAGAGAGGTTCTTCTTCCCCTCTTCTTTTCTCTAGTGAGGCACATCTGGAGTCCTGTGTCCAGTTCTGGTCTCCACAGTTCAAGAGGGATAGGGACATACTAGAAAGAGTCCAGTGGAGGGCAACAAGGATAATTAAGGGACTGGAACATATCTCTTATCAGGAAAGACTGAGATGTCTGGGGTTTTTTAGGCTGAGAAGAAAAGGCTGAGAGGGGATCTTATTAATGTTTACAAATATCTGAAGGGTGGGTGTCAAGTAGAAGGGGACAATCTCTTTTCTGTGGTGCCCTGTGATAGGATGAGGGGCAATGGTCACAAACTGGAACACAGGAAGTTCCACCTCAACATGAGGAAAAACTTTTCCTGTGAGAGTGACAGAGCCTGGAACAGGCTGCCCAGAGAGGTTGTGGAGTCTCCTTCTCTGGAGACTTTCAACCCCCCCCTGGATCTGTGCCTGTGTGGCCTGCCCTGGGTGACCCTGCTCTGGCAGGAACTTGATGGAGGTCCCTTAATAACCCCTGCCATTCTATGATTCTATGAAATATACAGAATCACAGAATCACTATGGCTGGAAAAGACCTTTAAGATCATAAAGTCTAACTATTACCTAATTCTACCAGTGCCCCTACTACACCATCTCCTTGAGCACCATATCTAGACTGCTTTTAAATACATCCAGGGATGGCTGTTCAACCATTTCCCTGAAGAGTCTCTTCCAGTATTTGATAGCCTTTTCGGTATAGAAGCTTTTCCTAATGTCCAAACTAAACCTCCCCTTGTGCAACTTGGTATCATTTCCTCTTATCCTATCAGTTGTGACACTTCAGTCCCAGCTCTGACTGCTCTGTCAAATCACTGCCTCCCTGCACAGCAGGTACTTCGACTATAAAACTGAGAATGCACTGTGTAAGACTCCTGGGGACTCAGTTACTTTGTGAGGCTCAAATCTAACGAGTGCCAGAAGGTGAGCCAGATAACTGCCTATGTTTACTAAATTAGATAGCTATTGCCACCTACTGGCTACATTGCTATATTAATACAGCAAACTGGTGATTTCAAGCATTCAAAATCAACCAGCTGTGTTTTCTTCATATGAAAATTATACACACTAATAATAGAATAATTAATAGTTTCTATCTTTTTCAGTGAGGAAATGATACTTGATAGTGTTTTCTCTTCTTACAAGGTATATGGGTAAAGCAATTTGTACAATTTTAGAGGTTCCGTCATGTGGACATATTTGGCAATAGTAGAGGGTAAAATATGATATTCATAAATCTAATTAGTGTCTTGGTTTGCCTGTACCTGATTCTTTTGTACACAAGATATATTTTAAGCCTATTTGACTAAAGCAGAATAGATCCAGATTGATGTCTGGATATAGGTGCTAGAAATATCACCATGTTTAACAAGGTTGTGGTCACAGTATGGTCACAGCCTAGCTGAAGAATGAGCAGGAATCAGTAAACACACTGCATGATTTCTGCTGTTAGCAAACAATGAATGTAACTGCACTCAAAGCACTTCTAATTATCCTACATCTGTGCAGCATCAAAGCAGACTGACATCCCATTCTGAAGAAAAAATTCCATGGATCATGTAGCAAACATTATTCTACCAATTCAACCAGTAAACTGATTTTTCAAAGCTTCGTTTTCATGATTTAATTTAAAAATAAAATAAAAATGAAAATAATAATAATAATAGAAAAAAAAAAGAAGTGTACATGTTTGACTAAATTTATAATGAAATGGGTAAGAGTGCTTATCCAACCTGAACCAACTGGATGGATAAAGACAGCAACCTTTGACTGCTGACCGGTGATGAGTAGTTGTAGTTTCTCAGTCAAGTTGAACCAAAATCATGAGAGGATTTTTTTCACTCTTCCTAAATTAAGGCCTATTACATAGTGATTTTACCATTTGGCTTAGTCTGCAGTAAACTGAAATAACTCTACTCAAGAATAAAATTATCCACAGGGGAGTCTAAGACAGTAATTTAAGTGTATTGACTTTAAATGTTCACCAGATTTCCTTACAGTTATAGGTTGTCCTGTGCTGAGCAGCCCTTTTAATGTTCACATATGGATACATCTTCAGATTTCATTAGTGTTAAGCACAATGCAGTCAGGGGAAATTACACATTCAGCAGAAACCCGTATTAATTACATAAATGCTCAGCAAAAATTAGCAGCAACAGTCAGCATTTCAAGTGGGACACATACCAACAAGCAGTCTCAAACAGCTACTTGACTTTCATAAACAGAAAACGGCTCAGTCCTTTCCTCCAGTTGTTGGGATTTATTTGGAGGATTTCTACTGAGAACAGAAACAGTAGTCTCCAGGCTGAGAGTGCTCTGAAGCCATTCTACAGACAATGCTTGGGGAGCAAGCAGTTGATGTTACCTCTTTTTAGAAAGCATCTGTAAAAATGCCTATGACACATAAGCTATGATGGGTCCCTAAACAATATTAGGTATTTAGACTGTCATCTCTGAGAAACTGCAGCATATTGAAGTACTGTGGTAATATGCAACTGCTGTAGCCTCACAGTTTATCTCTACCAAGTTAAGATTCAAGAATGAACTTGTCCATAGCTCCACTACAGCATTTAGCTTGGCAAGCAAAGATGCAGCAACATCCAAAATGCTTCTTTTACGATGCCAAAATAACTATTTATTTTCTTTTTTCTAGCTTGGGGGACTATACTACAGGTTCATTTTAACGTGGCTATGCCATACTTCTCTTTTAATCTGTCCCTCTGCCCTCCTTCCCTTTGGTACCTTTTCAGAGCTATGAAAGTTACCCACCACAGGAACTAAAGCTGCAGAGTTTTGGCAGCTAGGAAGAAGTTTAACACAATGCACAGCATGGCAAAACACAATATTTAAAATATGGTGAGGGCATAAGTTTAAGTACAACCACCTCTCAAAGAGGGATGGTGAGGTGGACAGCCATTGTTTGCTTGAATGTCCATGAAAATTGATCTGTGAGCAACCATGGGATGGCGGTCTTGGCTCACACAAGTGTGGACAGACTCACATAGCCACAAAAGAATCACATCCAGTCAGTTGCTCTTTACCGAAATCCACAGCAAGTCACTAAATTCCTTTTCTCTCAGCTAGGCGTGGTGTTAGTAATGCTACCGAGACCTACAGGCTGAGAAGTCTAATGTTTCTCCACCATGCAACGTGGAGGCCTTTTCAAGAAAAACTTGTTTTCTTGATTTTTTTTTCTTGTTTTCTTGTTTTTTCAAGAAAAACTTGTTAAAAACTTCAAATGAATGCTAAAGACACAAGCATTCAAAGAGAATTTAATGAACAGAAATGGTTTAAGGTACATTCAGTGACATAAATAATAATAGTACTTCAAAAAAAGTAATCAGTTTTATATTCAGATTCTCCATAATCTTTAAATTCTAATTGGTGTACAGTTTTCTATTTCAAGTTTATGGAGTTTTTTCCCCAGCCACCAGATTAAACTTCAGCGTAGCTACTGGAGAATAGGTACAATCACAAGTACTTTATCAGGTAGAGAAACTGAGCTGTAGTGATAGACTGTAGTTCCCAGTCCACAAATCTGATTCAGATGACTAATAAGGCAGGAGATTAATTGTCTTGAGATATGTCACAGACAACATGAGGTCTCTATGCAAAAGCAGGAGGTCAGGCAAACGTGGATCACATCAGCAAAACCATAAACAAATAAACCCACAAAGCACCTTAAAAATATTCCAAGTTTCAGCTCTACATTTTGAAACTATACTAATTTTCCTAAGTGCTTTCCATCTTTAGGCCTATTTTAATTAAAATTCACTTGTGAAAGAACAGCAGGCATCAGAACAAGAAACTGCCACCTCTAGTTGTGTGGGGACAGGCCATCACTCATTAACATATAGCATAAAGGAGATTATTCAACTAGTGAAAAATGCTTCATGATACACTGACTTGCAGGAACATATTTCAGACTTGCTTGATTGCTTAGCAGTCCCTGTCTGCTAGGGGATATGAAAGTGCGCACATTGACGCACAGAAAATTACCTGAAGATCTAACAGATTTTAAGTCCAAAGACTTGACTTACCCTGTGTCTTTCCAGTCAGCTGGAATTTCCCTCAGCCTTCTCTGAAGATTAAAGCAAGCTAAAACAAACACTTTTATTAAATTCCAAGACTATATCGAACCTCCACATTTCCTCAAAGGGGACTTCCAACCAATAGCTCAAGCATAAAAACCTGGAGAATACCCAGAAGGTATTTCTTTGAGAGATGTTGCACACTGCATGCTGCTGGTGCTGCATTCAGGTTTTCAAAAGATCTGCACCTTTGAGAAATGCTATTACAGTGTGGATGAGGTTAATCCCATCAATGAACTGGATTTAGCCATAGAGTCATACAGTTATAGAATATGTTGAAAACAACAGAAAGGTTGAATTTCCCAGTTACATCCTGGATGTTCAAATTTTGCTGAGTTCACAAGTTCTCTCATGAGCATTTATTTTTTGGCTTATGCACACAGTAAAGTTAAAATGGGTACAGAGTGGATTGAGAGTAGCCCTGAAGAGAAGAACTTGGAGATGTTGATTGATGAGAAGCTCGCCATGAGCCAGCAGTGTGTTCGTGCAGCTCAGAAGGCCAACCCTAGGATGCATCAAGAGGACTGTGGGCAGCAGATCAAGAGAGGTGTTTCTCCCCCTCTACTTTGCTCTTGTGAGACTCCACCTTGGATACTGTGTCCAGTTCTGGTGTCCCCACCATAAGAGGGACACAATTCTGTTGGAATGAGTCCAGAGGAGGTCCACAAAGATGATCCAGGGGCTGGAGCACCTCTGCTACGAGGATAGGCTGAAGGACCTGGGATTGTTCATCCTGGAGAAGAGAAGACTCCGGGGGACCTTACCTGCCTTCCAATATCTGAAGGGATCCTACAGGAAGGCTGGAGAGGGACTCTGCACAAGAGTGTCCAATGAAAGGGTGAGGGGAAATGGTTTTAAACTGAGGGCAAATAGGTTTAGATTGGACCTTAGGAAAAAGTTCTTCAGTACAAGGGTGGTGAGACTCTGGAATAAATTGCCCAGAAAGGTTGTGGATGCCCCGTCCCTGGAGGTGTTCAAGGCCAGGTTGAATGAAGCCTTGAGGTGCCACCTAGTCTATTTGAGAAGTGTCCCTGCCTGTGGCAGAGAGGTTGAATTAGATGATCTCTAAGGTCCCTTCCAGCCTAAGCCATTCTATGATTGTATGACTCTATGAAAATACAGGTAAAGAAGTGGGTGGACTGTTATCCACTGTACATGTGGAGCACTTCTTTGTATTTTCTAATGCAAGTTACCTGATATATTGCTCTGTAGATGTACAAAGGCATAGAATAAAAACTCTGGGCAGTTAGTAAGTTCACAGCTTAATTAACTGTGCACTGACTTCTCTATGCAAACAAACCCTCTAGCTTGAGCAAGATCAAGAGGAGGACATGCCTAATTGACAAGTGAGATTTTCTCTGAAGAATTTATGCCAGGAACCTGAAGCTAGCGGACTAATTATTTTCCTTTTATAAAACGGCAGCAGTTAAGGGTGAGTGGCTCTTGTGGAAAAACCCACTCTAATGGCTTGGTTTTTAAAACAAATGAACCCATAAGTGTATTTGGTGGCAGTGGTGTCATACTACTGAATCAAGGTCTAGAACTTCGTCTGAACTAAGGCTTCAGTTGTGTTGGGAGTTGTATTAACTGTCTTATATTGAAGGTGTGAAGTATAGCTCTTGATAACATTTATTCTGTAACTTCTTGACATGGAGAGAGCTTTTATGTACCACTTAGTTGGTAATCCACCACTATGTATATAATAAAATATTTTCAAGTTACATCAAATTTTAATTTGAATCAGCCATTAACAGACATTACCTTTTCACCCGAGGAAAGCACATGCCCTAAAACTTGAAGATTTATTTAAACATTTACGTAAAGGGAAAGCAGAGGAGACGCCATGTACCAACACCACTTCAGCCACCATTGTGTATACAGTTAAACATTCTATAGCTTAATGTTTCTTGTATATAACTACAGTCTATTCAGTCTCATAGCTAAGGTTCAATAGCTGGTTCTTCAATCATGCAGCAGACTAATTGTGAATATCTGCACCCAGTAAATACACATCTCTTGTTTGCATTCCAAGTTCTTAGATGTGTAGCAAATTGAGGACTATTATACTATTAGACCTAGTATAATAACAGGAACATATCTCCTTTTCTTGATTTTAAGATGTTGAATCAAGAATAGAAGAGGGCATGTATTCTGTCATGCATTTTAAGTTGCTAGGCTGCTCACAGAATGTATTTCCATCCTTTTCTTGCATTCACAGAGTTGTCCTTACTTCTCATCTGAAGATCCTTACTGTTAACTTGTAAACCCTGTTAGTGTTGCCATAATCAAAGTCAATACACCTTAACATTCTGCTTCCATATACTTACTCAAACAAGCAGCAGTGCAGACCAGTAGCTGCCACATCTCTCTGCTTAACCACTACAGGTGAAATGCTTTGACAGTTCAAAATCATTAAGTAGATACTTGGAAAAATACTGCTTTTTCTAAACTATAACTGTTTCCAGAATTTATGGTTACATATGAAAAATACTCCATCACAAAATGGTAAACTGAAAAAATCATCTTTGCCATTTAAAGCAATCAACTATACCTCAACTCAGGTATTAATATTGTGAGAAAATCAAGGTGAAAAATGAGGAACTGTGATATGCAATTTTTTCTCCTGTTTCAATTTTTTAAATTATTTTTTATTATTTATTAGCATTTTATCAAATAGTAAGGAGATTGAATCAGAGGAGACATTAATTTTGGTGTGCATTTATTGTGTTCCTTGATGAGGAGGGCCTACCTCTGCATCCTAGGTGGGACAGAGAGTCAAACTAGATCAGTCAGCCACTATTGTATAAATGTTATTTTCTCATGGTCTTAGAAAGCAAAGATGTTTGTTTTGTAAGAGGAGAGGTCATCAGTTCCTGTTATTCCATTGCTAATGCTTAAGAAGTCTTCTCTGAAAATAAGGAAATGAGTAGATGACAAACTAGTTGTTGGATTTGCCGTCTGTCTGCAAAACTTTAAGGTGAAGGACAAAGATTGTGGCCATAAATTCCTTTCCCTATAGCTCAGCAAAGAGATACTCCCTGAAAAAGAGTTATCTGTAACACTGAGAACTTTACAATGAACCTTGTGCCCATACGCTCCTCTAACTTTTCTAATTATACCAAGTAGTCTAAAATAGCCTATTAACTCTACCTGCAAATGTTATCATACATGCTTCCTCAGAACACCATGCTGCAGTAAAATACCACTACTACATATCCCATTTGGCGTTTGTCGATTATAATCAAACAGCTACAAAATCATTGCTAAGCAATTAAGGTTTATGTCAGCTGAATAGATCAACCTTGGCAATACCTTCTTACGCAGAGACAAAAGCTGGCATCACAGTCTTCTACTGGAGCATCACTGCTCTGTCCCACAGCTTTTTCCCCATGGAAAAGGAATAGTGTTCATCCTATTGCCTTTTCAAAATTTATTTTTTTTATATGACAACTGTATGGCTACTGCCCAGACTTTCAGAGTTCAATGCCATAAATAAACACAAGAAGTTTCCTTCATCTAATTTCCTGAAGATCTCCAAAATACAAATGATCACTGACAAGCAAATCAAAGCCTGCTTATTTATCAAGGAACTGAGAAAGAAGAGAAAGGAGCAAAAGAGAAAGTTACAACTAATGTGAGACAGAGAAAGATGGTGTGGTGTCAGTTCTTAGGCTGGACTTGATGATCTCAAAGGTCTATTCCAGCCTCTTTACCTGTGTAAAGTTGTTCTAATGCTCAGCACTAAGCAGCACTGGCACCATGCACAGAAATGCACACTCTGTTGCATTCATGTTGTCTCTTGTGTGCACAGGAACAGGGAATAGCTCTGGAAATATTGAGAAAGGGTCAGTACACTTTACACAGGTTAGTATGCCTTGTTTCCAGCTCTGTCCAAGGTTTTCAATGTCTCGTCCGTGGAGCACTGATGCTCTCTGAGATGCTTAAAATAGGTCTCCAAGCGTATCTGAGTGAGCCTAATGTTAGGAGTCTGCAGCTTGTATTCAGGTCTGAACTGGGGAAACAAACAAGCTCTTCAAGCTGGTGAAAGACTGCAAATAAGACAAGCTCTTCAAGCTGGTGAAAGACTGCAAATAAGTGCTCCACTATTAGCTCTTACAGGGCAGCTGGACACTAAACACAGTTAAGAAACTCCTTAAGAGTAACCTGAGTGTCACCCTTGAGTGTAAACAGAACCCAAAGAGAGCACCCTCCCTGGACCAAAAGGATATTTGTGAATATCCTTTATGAGACTCAACATTTAATTTTTTCTTTGTATTTACCAGGCCTTGTAGAAGGAGTATTAGTAAGCAAATCAGTGAATGCAACAAACCAGATCTACTATTCCTCAAGCCCTCATCACTCTACTGCTTCTCTACATTATTTCTCATGATCCACCAATTAGCAGTGCTTCTTTATTTTCCCCACTGTTTGCTGTGGAAGATAGATGTATCTGAATAAGACTGTTTTAATAACCAGAGGTATATTACTATTCCAAATTTATGTCACCACAATCTATTGTTATGAAAATGTGTCAGAATATACAACACAAAGACATCACAGATTATTCCACAGGGATTTAGTCCACAATCAAGCAAGAGGAGAAGATATTTCACTGATTTACTTCAGTCTAAACAGACAAGCAGTGATTAAAAAAGTACATGGGAGCATGTTTTGTGACTGCAAAAAGACAGAATGTAACATTTCTTGTGTCTGATCACAAAGGATCAGTTCACTGCTGATACTAATGAAAAAGATCCTTGAATTTAGGTGGCAGAAATCTAAATCAAGGTATTGTACGCTATTAAATTAATGCATACCAAAAACATGGCAATCCATACAAAGACAAGCAACTCTGTATTTGCCATGTGAGGTCAAGAACACAGAAGCCTGTATTTTATAAAGAATTGGTCTCATACCCAGTCATACCCTAAATTTCTTTGTGCTTAATTCTCCCCTATAGCTTCATTTACCTATATAGTTATGCCATTACAACCAGAAAAATACAATTTCACAGCTGCTGACTTTGCAATCTATGTAGGACCCCTCTGAGAGGTCTGCTCTATGTCAGTGGCTAAATGACTCACAGTACACATGCACCTTAAAATACATCTTCGAAAAGTTTCTGGGTAAGGACAGCCCCCCCCCGCCCCTGCCCCTAAACTAGGAAAACCTGAGTATATGATAAACTCATTTATATATCAGTTTAATTTTGACATACCAGATTATGTTGCACCTGGCTGTTTGATGCTGTCAGGGATGATTTAAATTAAAACTGTGCCGTTTATCTGTTAACACAAACCCTCACATTCCCTCACTCTTCAAGTGCAAAGGTCGTATTTTTCACTTCTGTAAAGTACCTGAAAGAGAACTCTAAAAGGCAATTAGAAACATTAACTTCAGAAACAATGATGTGGTATATGAACTAACATTGAGTATATAGGGAAAAATTATATATATTTGAGCACAAGAAAAGAAAAGCCAATGCAAATATGATAATTTCTTTCTGCATGAGTTCAGTCCGTACAATAAAATACATTTCAGCTAAACTGATGTCATGTTCATACCATAGGAAAAAAGTTTCAGTGTAAGAAAGTGAAAACTGCCACTTCCAGTCATTATATTAAAAACCTGACTCCAAATTCCAATAATCTATGATGAATGTTTTTGCTTGCCTTAAAAAAAAAAAATCTCTGCTTTAATCTGGTGATTCTAATTATTAAAACCTCTGCTTTAATGTGTTTAAATAATTTTGCCTTTGGAGACTAGAAAAAACTTCATAATCACTCTAAATATGAACTATTCTTTTACCCTTGTGATGTTTTGAAGTTCTAAAATCTTAATCCTTGTATTAAAAGACATGGTCTGACCCAAAAATCTTGTCCCTGAGGCCAAAAAACTAACAATTCATGCAGCATGATATGAACACTAGTATAAGTAACACATTTTAAAACTTTATCAAATGGCCATAGCCGATGCAAAGCAGAGTAGAACAGCTGTGTATAGCAGCACTTGAACAAACACTTTCCAATGGAGAGCAAGTTGAGAGTTGTAGAAAATTCGTAACAGCCTGCTTTAAAACAGATGACTCATACTGGTACTCCAGTTTCCATTCTTACTGTATCCCCATACAGTTATTCTGCGGTATTTACAGCAACAAATTCCCACCAGCATGTTCATAAATTGCAGTGCTGGACCTTTACAAGGAAATGTAAGTACTGCTAAAGTTCCTCCTCAACCAAAGGATTCAACCAGAAGAGTACCAGATCTCTCCTAACACTCAAAAATGCTGCTGGCGACCCGTAAGGCAGCTTCATAAACAAGCAAGGAAAAGACTGACATGTGAAGTAAGAGAGTGGTTATACCAGCAAGAATCCTTTTTGGTTTTTCATGCATTAACTTCATTAGAGAACCTGATAAAAAAGAGGAGACCTAAGCAGCTGTGAAGATAAATGTCTCATGGATACTCAAATTGACTCATGCAGTTTTTGATGATATCAAGACTAGACTATACATAGAGGCCACTCAGTCAGTCCTTAGAACTTCCTCATTTCTATGCTTTTTGGTCTTTTTGTTTGTTTGTTTGGGGTTTGTTGGGTTTTTTTTTGTCTGTTTGCTTGTTTTTTGTTTTTGTTTTTTTTTAATTTGAGTGACATTTATTTCTTTATGGCAGGCCATGGGGAAAAAAAAAAACCATGAAAACCTCAAGTGTCTTGATGACCCACACTAATAAGATACTCTGTCCTGCAACCACCATCACTAAGGGATGAGGTCACTAGCCAAGGCACATGAGAGGTCATCATGTACTTGCATGATAACCCCAAAGTCTTCACTAAAGCTGAATTCCTCTCTTCCTGCAGTTCTGGGAAGAGTGCAGCACCGGGCTTGACCTGCAACAATTTGGGCTTCACAGGATTTTGGTGTTTTTTTCTCTCCAGTTGTCATTCTTGGGATAATTTTTCCATGAGGCACTGCTGAATTCCAGAATCTCTAGGCAATAGTAATCTCCTAGCCAGGATTGTAACTGCGAGAAAAATGAAAGGTGTTGCCCCCTTCCTACATTTACATACAAAGCAAATGACTGATTCCACTAACACCCTGTTGTTATCTTCCCAGACCTTACTTATGAATCTAGTTAGGTCTTTTGATAAGTATTAGTGCATATAACAAGGACACTATCCTTGAAGCTGTTGACACAGTCTGGGAACTTTTAATCAAGAATTGTCTGTCCTTGAAGAAGAAACATCCTGGAAAACATACAAACCCAATGGACTTAGAGATGATACTGGGTTTCTGTAGGTTTGTACTATCGGCTAAACAACAATTAGTGTCCTCCTTAAGTGAGCTCGCTTCATTATCATACTAAAAATCACACCCATAGGTCAAAAAGACCCTTGCCCAGGTGAAGAACCTTCCCCTGAGCATATGTAGTGGCAGAAGTATGGAGTCAGCAGTATTATAATAGTATGTAAATTACTAACCAATCATTGTAAAGACAGTGGGCTTGTAAATTACTAACTTTTTAATAAATACAGCACAGAGAGTTTCATTTGAAGTGTTTGATTTGTGGGGAACCACTGAGCACCTAGGCTTGCACAAGCCTGAAGTAAAAAATGGATGTCTCTCCTGAGCATGTGAGAAGTGGATTTAGTGCACACCAGGTGATGAATCCACTTCTACGGACAACAGTTGTCACAACAGAAGACCCTCAGTAGAGCAGTCTGAATGAGACATACTTAGAGCAGAGGCCAAGGACAAATAGTGTATGCTACGCCTGCCTCTGAGCAGGAAACGTAGGGGCTAGAAAGTCTGAGCACAGGACCCCTGGCAGGGGGAATACGGTGAATTCAGGAGTGGAGGAAGACAATGGAGTCTCTCACATAATTGTCTGCTCTTAGGAAGAAGAGGATACGAAGAAATGGACATCATGGCAGATCAAAGACAGACAGAAGATCAGCCTTTCCACAGAGAGAAATAGAACATTCCTGCCAAGGAGCTCATGCAGTGGAATAGTGAAGATATGCACAGAGTGGGCTCTTGGAGAGTCAAGGAGGAGGAACACATTTTATGTGGGATAGAGAGAGAAAAGCTGTAGTAGAAGTTATGTTGCCATGGAAGCACAAGAAAAAAAATAGAGGAAAAGACTCCTCCCATATGAGATTGGTTATTCTTTCCTTCAAGCTGTTGGTCAACAGAACAACCCCGCTGTACTTAGCAGCACAGCTGTTAGCATTGTACTTAAGAAATATTCAGAACTTGGTAAGGACCTCCTGGGTCCTTTCCAGTCCTGTTTACTACTATCTGGTGTGGGAGATTTTGTACTTTCTGATCGCAATTTTTTATCTGCCATCTGGGAATTCATTTTTCCACTTACTGTGCCCATTGTGGGCGATTGAATTGAATGAACCTTGAGAACTCCCGAGAGCTCTCAGTTTTATAAAGCCATATACAGAGCTCTGTACTGGAGTAAGGTCACATTCTGACAGAGATAAGAAGAGGTTAATGGTTTTGCTTCATCATATGTAATGGGGCCACAGAGAGTTGAGACATAAAGAAAATTTTAATAGCAAAGTAGAATGAAGGCTGGGAATTGCTTCAGCCCACTGCAGCACAAGGACTGCAATTTCCATTACAGTGAAATCTAACATTTATTCTATGCTTTGGAGCTGAGAGGGGGAAAGTGAAGTGGAGGAGTCCTTACTCTGTTTTCTTCTTTAGTCAATATATTTTGGGGTATTTCAAGGACCATTAGTTTGCTCTCCTCATGGCTGAAATTTTTCGTCTTGTCCTTCCTATGACTTTTAGACACACAGTATTTTTCAACATCACTTTTGAGGTCTCCAGGTCTTTGCATTGCTGTGTATGAACACATTAAAGACTGACAAATAGACCCCATTACCACTAGGACAAATCCTCTAAACCCGTTTCCACTTAGGCCATTTCTTTCACTTTCATATACATCCGTGTCCTGTTACTACTTCTGATGTAAAAAATGCATCCACTAGCATACCAAAAAGGGTACATTTTGCATATCTGCATATTATAGCCTTTTTGGTTGTTTTGTTTTGTTGTGTTTTGTTGGTTTGTTGGTTTGGGTTTGTTTTTTTGTTGTTGTTGTGGTGTTTTGTTTTGTTTTGGGGTTTTTGCTTGTTTTGTGTTTTGGGGCTTTTTTTTGGTGGTGGTGGTTTCTGTTTGTCTGTTTTGGTTTGGCTTTTTTTTTTTTTTTTTTTAAAAGGAAATTACTAGAGTGACTGGTAGTACTGGAGTTAAGCTATATATTCCTTTATTTACAATCATAATGTGCTTGATAAATAACTGCAAATATCACAAGGTGTATGTCTGTTCATAAAATCACCCTCTCTTTCAATGCAATAATGCACGTTTCCTAGATCAGGCAGAGCTAGAGGTAAGCATTTTTCTGTTAAATACAGAGTGACCAAGAATGAAGCGGCTGAACAGATCAACTCCATTAACTTGCCTTTCAGAAATTTTTTAAACCATTATTACACTCAATTTATCACTATCAATTTTCAGCAAATGAGCACTTCATTTAAATTGGAAGCAGCTGTATAAATACAAGAAAGAAAATCGACCTTTCAGAAAGCTGAATTGCACATCCTTGTATATGACAGCATGTCATTCATGAGCATCCTTCTCTTCTGCTTCCCAATTTTTGATTCTTGCACAATTGTCATCTTACAACTGCCTCTGAAATAAGCTTAACGCCATGTAAAAGTTGTTCTGGTTTATCCTTTGACAAGGCACGGTGCTGGGCTACAGAAGGGCAGCACCAAGGGACTGCTGTGAACACTGGCAAAGAAGAAACAAACCCTGAACCTTTCTTCAAGATAATCCTTCTTTCCCTTCTCACCAGTTTCATAACATTCCTCTTCATTCATAATGTGTTTGCAAATGTTAGAGGTTCATTATTAATAACAACAATATCCCAGGATGTTATGAGCAACTGGAGCCCAGGGAATCCTTTGTTTTACTCTTTCAGATTGCCTAACTGGGATCCCAAACTACCTCCCATTAATTAACAAATAAAGCTGTCACTGGTATCAGTGGAAGCAGACCAAGAATTCACATTTGAATAATTGAGTACAAAATTAAACTTTTGTGTATGATTTTGATTTTGAGTTTGTGTATTTATGCACAAAGGAGTTATTTATAAAGAAGCTATTTCCTTTTAAAGTATGCATGTACATTAATTTTCCCTTTTCTTCAGAACCCAGTCCTTCCAAGTATTTCCCTTCTCTCTTCCAGATTTCCTGATCTGCCTTGCAATATGTTCTGCTGTTAAAACCGATTGAAACAAATTTTTAGGATTAAGTGGGAGGAGGCTTTATGCTCTCAGTTTCATATTAATACTATATTGAGTCATGACCCTATATAAGGGGAGGTCTGGCCTGGGCTGGGGGAGCCTCTTTTCAACTTGCTTCTACGTGTAGCTTCAGTGTGGCCAGAGCAGGGAAAGTTGGTGTCTTGGGAACAGGTAGAGCTTTCCCACTTTCTCTCACTCACTTTGTATGTCATTACATTAATAGTATTGTTATTACTGTTGTTTTATCTCTTTAAACTGTCCTTATCTCAACCCCTGGGGTTGAATACTCCCAATTCTCCTTTCCATCCAACAGGAAGGGGTATGGAGGGGGGTGGGGGAATGAAGTGGTGGGTGAGTGGCTCTGTGGTATTCAGCTATCAGCAGAGGTTAAACCACGACACTTTTAAGAGGGAAATATGGAAAGGGAAAAAAAATCTTGCTTAAGTCTTAAATCCTGCTTTCTAGTTCCTCTCAGACTACTAGTCTACAACTAATTCTTAAGATAAATTCTGAAAACTCTGAAGAGAATCCAAAACTGAAAAAAAAATAAACTAAACAAGCAACATAATAGGAGTATTTTTTCACAAAGCACTTACAAATGGATACAGCAGAAATTAAACTGACAAAAGAGGCTTTTCTCTGGGGCCCTAAGGTAATGTAATTAACTGATTTCTAGAATTGGGATAGAAGCATCTTACTGATTTTACTGTCAGATACTTGGCTAGAAGACAATAGCTTTAAAAGACACTAATGGGGACAAAAGCAATATCTAATGATGAGGCAGACAGGCTCATATAAACTGTGGGCTACTTAATTTGAGAGCAGACAAATGATGGACTGTAAAAGAGAACCTGAAGGAAGTACCAACGGCGAATCCTACCAAAAATTATCAGCAAAACAGCAATTTCCTTTATATGTAGTAAGAGCTACTACCAGTCTGAAAAAAATGAGCAATAACGCTCAGAAAATAGGTTACAGGGTTTGCTGTGGGTGCTGTAGGATTCAGGCCGCCAGCATATCAGCGTTGCATGTAAGTACATGAAATCATTACGGGCATATAGCCACTCTACCCCTCCAGTTCCATTTATTACATTTTTTGCCAAGGTCACGAACGAGTTTGTGATGTGGATGTAATGTGCCACATAATAAGTAACAGAGCAGACCACATGCTAGCCTTCATTTATTTGATACTGCTTTCTGACTGAACCTCTTTTCAAAGTCAAATTTAGGTCAGCGTTACTTTCTACGATATTCTACTTTTTACAAACAGTATTGTCAGAGCTACTTGCTACAGCCCCAAAAGATCCATCATCTTCAGAGATTTACCATATGTAACCTAATGTTCTGGTTTGACTGAGAACAGAATGAATTCTGTTCAGTGGTTTTACTTTTCAGCTCAGTTCTTCTAACGAACTGCACTGTCTGAAGTTAGCAGCCTGTTTTCCCAGGCAGTGTCTGCTGCTGGCAGGGATAACACCCCACGGTTAGAGTTAGTACCAAGGATTGGTGTGCAGACCACAGACACTGCTGGATCTTGTGTGCCACGTTGGGGGTGCAAAAAGTAAAAGGCTGCACCTGCAGGGAGGAACAGACAGGGCATGTGACCCTAAACTGACCAGTAAGGGATTCTATTCCATATACATCATATTCGGCATAAAGCTGAGCCACCAGGAGGATGTCATCTCATTTTGCTTGGCTCTGCTCTGCTCGGCTCGGGTCCTCTTCCAGGCTCTTCCTCACTTCTTCAATGGCTGGCATCTGAGGACTCTGTCCATTCTGCCTTCATTCTTTGTGTTCCAGAATCCAGCTCCTGAACACAGTTCCCATCTGCTGCTGGGCCCAGTCTGGGACTCTCTCCTGGTGCCTGCTCCACAGCATCAGTGGTGACAGTGACGTAATTACCATCAGGGGGGATTGAATTTGGTACTGGTTTTGTATGCATTTGTATAAATTCCATTTTTTTATTATTATCATTTTCCTCATTTTCATTAAAGCTGTTCTAGTTTCCTTTTCTAATCTCTAAGGTTCTCTCCCTTATTCCTTTATCTTCCCCTTTGGGGAGGGAGGGGAGTTAACAGAGAGCATCTGTTCTAAAGTCTGAAGGGCAGCCCTAACTTTAAACCATGACACCTAGAAACCTTAAACTATTACCAAATGTGGAGTTAAAAAAAAAAAAATATTCAGGAATTGTCAAGGTTGTTGATCGTGCTGTAGGCACTTTTCCTGAGACAATAAGCTTTCTAAAGAATGATGTTTATAAGTACAATCAACTGTACTATCCTTTTGAGATCTGGTAAAGTACAGCCCCTTCCAAAGCAAATACGTAATGTAAATGCATGTATCTAAATTCCCTTAGAAATGTAAGTTTGGAGAGAGAAATTAAAAAATCAAGATTTTCAGAGCTATGATATATACTCTGGCTTTCAGCAATACTCTACAAAGAAGCACGGAAATATTTTTTTTTCTGTTATAAAATGGATTTTCAATTAGAACTGTAACAAGAAACTGTTCTCCTAATTATTTTTTGCAAATGGTCACCAGTTTGCTTTTAGGTGATCTTTTCCATCCATTTCCATGCTACCTGTTTCCCCCCTATGGGATGTTTCTGCTCCCTCAGGGCACACAATAGACTGCACATATGGGACAACTGCAGAAACAGAAAACTCCAACAGCAATTGAATTTCTGAAAGAATCCGGATTTCATCTATTCCTGTAATATCCACTTCAGGTAGCTACCTGCCCCCTTGTCTCTCACTGGATTTTTCTCTTTCTCATGAAGATGTCTTCATACCCTCAAATGTGACAGATCCAAATGGTGCTGTTGCTATAGCCATGTGAAACTCAGGTGGCAGAACCTCTTAGAAGGAGACAATAGTAATAACTGATGTTAATCGGACCCAAGCTACTTTTTTTTTCTTTCAAAAAAAATAATAGGCAATATTCAGAAGAACAAAAAAAAATCTCTGATTCCAGTAGATGTAACTCCAGTTTTAACATATAATTTCTAAATATTCCTATTATTTTGACCATAACTACTAGGATTCTATCTCTTGTAATTTAATTCTTATGCTGACTGAAATTTTTAGCCCTTAGAGCTACAGAATACAGAAATATGTAAAAGAACAAAGTCACAATGACTACAAAGCAAAAAACAGAATGATATTCAAGGACAGAACTTAATGTAAATTGCTTTTGTAAATGTCAGAACATTTCAGTCAATCACTATGTCTGTATGGCAATGTAATTTAAGAGAAGAAGAATAGAAAAAAATACTTTCAGATAAAAGTCACTATGAATTTAGTTTGTATTTCAGGAAAAAAAGGTAGATGATATAAATAAGTATCACTACTGGCCTCTTTAAAAGGGGGAGGGGGGGGGGCGGGACACAAACCCAACTCCTACTTCACTTATTCCACAGCACTACTTCTGGAACAAGACAACGTGCATGTTGCTTGAAAAGCAACTGGCTGTCTACTCATCAAGAGTAGATCAGTGTAGCTCCTCTGACATCAGCTGAGTGTTGTGACTGTAATTATTGCCAGGCTGCTGCTTTTAAACACCTACAACACCTTTGGCTAACTCTGGAACTACATACCAGCTGAGGAAACAGCCTTGAGCAGTACTGATCATAACATTTTTTAAGTTGTGAAAAATTTAAAGCATCAGTCAGGTTTAGTACTGAGTCCCTGTATGTTTTCCCTCCCTCCTTCTCACATTCTACACAGGAGACAGATTCCAAATGACTTGTCCAGAGTTACACCACAGCTTTTAACAGAGTGGGAACTAAAGAGAACTTCTAGCCACCTCCCCTAAACAATGGTCAGTTCTTATTTTTCCAAGTCAAAAAAACTGCAATTTCAAAAGCACTTAGCCTTGAGCATTCCTGGACACACTCTTCTGCACCTGGAGTTGGAAGGATGTTTGCTGTTACAAAAGGCATTCTTTCCAGGCTTTAAATTTCAAGATGATGTGAATAGTGATAAAAGATATGAGTTTGTCTGTAAGAAACTGACAGCTACTATCCTTACGTCTGCAAGAGATTTACATACATACAGGGATACAGAATTGAAGCATATGCCGTATGTTCCCACATGTGAAATATCTAACAGTCCATTCTCGCCCCTCTCAGGAATCCAGCCATGGTTAGGCAACAGTGTAAAGGAAAGAAAAGGACATTCACAGATTGTTGAGGGAAGATTGAATTACATGACATATTTCTAGTTAAACTAGAAATCATCTTTCTAGTTACATGCAAAATTGCCAGGTCTATTTTTAGATTTGGCTTCACTTTATGCCAGTGGATGCTGGATGCTAATGACAGTGCCATTAGCATTTCATGGGGCCATCAGTATCCATACCTCTGAGCATGACTCTGAACGGACAGACACCAAGGTACCTTACAAAAAGAACTAAGGAGCAGGTGTCACAGTGGTCAGTGTTTGGCAGTTCTCTAATCACCGCTTCAGGTTCCATCACCTGTGAGATGCTTTCTGTAATGCCAAAAGCCAAGGAAGAGCAGGGATGGGAGAAGACATTCAGTGCAATGTCAGTGCACTGTGTGCATCTTTCAACTCAGAGCATGACTAATGAAGCAAGAATCTCATCCTAAACTTAATCCAAAATCAACTAAATTTACATAAGAGTCTTTGTAACCAGGCCCTCTCCAGGCTTTCTGTAAGCTCCCTTCAGGTACTGGAAGGTGGCTATGAGGTCTCCCCAGAGCCTTCTCTTCTCCAGGCTGAACAATCCCAGCTCCCTCAGCCTGTCCTCATAGGAGAGGTGCTCCAGCCCCTCTGATCATCCTTGTGGCCTCCTCTGGACCTGCTCCATCTGGTCCATGTTCTTCCTGTGCTGAGGGCTCCAGAGCTGGATGCAGTATTCCAGGTGAGGTGTCACCAGAGCAGAGTGGCAGAATCACCTCTCTCGATCTGCTGGCCACACTTCTTTTAATGCAGCCCAGGATGCAATTTGCCTTCTGGGCTGCAAGCACACACTGTCTGCTCATGTCCAGCTTCTCATCTATCAGCACCCCCAAATCCCATCAGGCAGGATTTCCCCTTAGTGAAGCCCTGCTGCCTGTCCTTGATCACCCCCTGTCCTCCATGTGCCTTACCAGACCTTCTAGGAGAATCTGCTCCATGATCTTCCCAGGCACAGAGGGGAGGCTGACAGGTGGGTAGTTCCCAGGGTCCTCCTTTCTACCCTTTTTAAAGACAGGTGTAACATGTCCCTTCTTCCAGTCACTAGGGACTTCACCTGACTGCCAGGACTTTTCAAATATTATTGAGAGTGGCTTGGCAACTACATCTTTAAAGATCTGCCAGCTTTGTGCTGCTCTCTTGTCCCTGAGGATCATTTCCCAGGGTGTCCTGTTAATTAACTCCTTGAAGAGCTGGAAGTTTGCCTTTCTGAAATTAGGGTGCCGACTGTAGTCCTTGACTGATTTGTGACCCTTAGTAGTGCAAATTCCACCAGTGCATGGTCACTGCTGCCCAGCCTGCCTCCAGTCTTGAGGTTCTTGACAAGCTCACCTGCACTGGTGACCAGTAGGTCCAGTACGGCATTCCCTTGGGTAGGGCTGTCTATTTCTTGTTCCAGGAAGTTATCAAGGCACTCCAGGAGCCTCCTTGACTGCCTACTGCTGGCTGTGTTACTTTTCCAGCAAGTGTCTTGGTGATTGAAGTCCCGCAGCAGGACGAGAGCCTGTGATGCAATACCTCCTGGAGCTGGAGTAGGAATGCTTCATCAATAGCCTCCCCTTGATAACGAAGCCTATAGTAGACTCTGACCACAAGGTTCCCCTTGTTACCTTGGTCTCTAATGCCTACCCATAGTCTTTTGACTTGCTCGTGGCTATTTGTTAGGGAAATCTCACATTCAATCCATCTCTTAACACAGAGGGCAACACCTCCACCTCTCCTTCCCCTCCTGTCCCTTCAGAACAGCTTGTAGCCATCAATAGCCACACTCCAGTCACAGGACTCGTCCCACCAGGTTTCAGTAATGGTCACTGTGTTGTAGCCTTCCATCATCACAGTAGCATCCAACTCTTCTTGTTTGTTGCCCATGCTGCCCATGCTGCCCTTCAGCTGGGCAGTTGGCTATGTCCCCTTTCCAGAGAAACACCCATTAATTCCCTTGTGGTGTTTCCCTGATGTTTCCCTGTTGTCTGTTACTATCCCAGAAGCCCCTGGCTCATCTCTGTGAGATTTTGGCTCTGCTGCTGTGTCCCCAGTGTGCTGTGGGGTTATGGGCTGAAGCTCCTTACTAGCCCCTCATCCCTCCAACCCTGGTGTGTCGTCCCTCATCTTGTGACACGAAGGCCTGATGGTATCATTATCCCCCTCCTCCTTTGCATCTACTTGATCATTCCCAGGTTCTACTGAGAGTCCAAGCTCATTGATAGCTTTTGCATCTTCCCCACCGCATGGCTCATTATCTCCTACTTCCCCTGAAACAGCAGTGGAGCTGGCACAATGCCCCACAAATGTCCCAGGTTTGTTTCCAGCAAACCTGTTTTTTCCTGTTTCCCCCTCTGAATCTAGTTTAAAGTTTGGACAGTGATCCCAGCCAATTCTTGTGATAAAATCCTTCTCCCCCTTTGAGAGAGACACACCCCATCTACTGCCAGCAGGCCTGGCCTCATGCAAATTGACCTGTGGGCAAAAAACCCAAAGTCCTGCTGGTAGCACCAGGTACAAAGCCATGAATTGATCTGGTTGGGCCTCCTCAATCTTTCTGGGTTGGTCCCCATGATAGAAGAGAACAACACCTGTGCTCCCACTCCCTTGACCAGATGACCCAAGGCCCTGAAGTCTCTCTTGACAGCCCTCAATTTTCTTCTGTCAAGGTCATCGCTGCCTGTCTGGAAGGTCAATAATGGATAACAATCTGTAGTCTGTACCAGGGCAGGAAGGTTCCTTACCACGTCTTTAACTCAGGTCCTGGGGAGGCAGCAGACTTCCCTTAGAAGTGGGTCAGGTCTGCATGTCGGGCCTTCAGTTCCCTTCAGAAGGGAATTGCCTACTACAATGACTCTCTTTTTTTGGTAGAAGATGTTTGGATACTGGACTTGGGCTTCCTTAGTTTTGGGAACACTTCCCAGCCACTTTAAGGTGATTCGGGTTAGGTATCTTTTAAAAAGTCTAAAATTCATCTCTCCAGGTTCTGAAGATGGTCAGTTGGTCTGAGATAAAAGAAATGTAAAATACTCCATTTTGTGTGTTTGCACAGAACTGAGTCTCAGTCCTGGTGGGCTTGCAGACACCACCATAGTAAGAAAGACTACTAATAAAATCTCGCTCGTCCCCATTATTTTTCAGTATTTATATTTTCTCATATAGTTTCAGAATAAGCGAATACATGTAGTAAAGTGCAGTTCTCTCTAACAGTTGCTCAGGTACCTATCCCTGTAAAAGAGAAGAATTATTCAGTCTTCTAGGGTCATTTGAGTGTCCTATCTGAAATCAGATCAGACTGCTGCACTTAGACTATAAACAGGCCCTAAAATGCATAACTCTTGAGAATACTCATGCATGCACTAGCTCATCAAGCTAGTGGGAAAAGCAAACGGGAAAGGGGAAGGATGAAATTATTTCAGTTCAGAAGAGATGGAGAGATGTTTGCAAATACTTCACACACAGATGTTGCTCCCATGAAATGCTGTAAAAGTATTTGCAAATTATTTCAAAAATTCTAATTTCCCAATCTCAGCAAAAATCAAGCTTTGCTCGTGGTTACAAGCACCTTTTCCTGGTAGTACTTAGCTCAAATGTTCTTTCTATTTTTCATCATCATCCTAAACAATTTTTTTTTCAGACTCTTTTGGTCTTTTTTTTTCCTCCTTCTTTAACTTTGATTTTTCCGCTCCCCTTTCACAGACTTTTACTGACAAGCTAAACTGGACTTGTTCACTGTCCCTTAGTGTGCTATATGTTCACGTTTGTTGTTACTCTTAAGAATTACATTATTTCAGGTACCTTATAGACGAGCTTAAATTTTCCTACACTTATGTTAAGAGAGAGGCTATGATCACATACAATCTTTAACAAAATATTGCTGCTGCAGAAGTAATAAGCTGAAACCATAAAAGCAGGTCATTCTGAGGTTCATGGTACTTCCTAGTTCCTACAAAATCTGTATGTTTCATGACACTTAGCATGCCTAGCAGCTGACAGTAAAGAATAATTGACTCTGTACAGACAGGAGAATTTCTTATCCAGAGAACACTTCACAAGTACTCTCAGATACCATGTCATAAAATGATCTCAAGTCTCTTTTTTAGTCTATTTTTGCTCATAAACTTACAGTGTCAAAGTAATTTTCAGCAGCAATTTTCAGTCAGCTGTCCCCAGAAAAACTTCTAAATATTAAAGAATGGTCCCATCACATAATGGCTTTGCAACAGTGACAGGCTACCTTTCTGTAAATTCTTTCAATCTGTGAAACTGGTGTGCATGACATGTCTAAACCCGATACTTTTAATGAAGAAAGAACTTTTAAGAAAGAAGGAACCTAAAAAGGTTCCTTTTAACAGGCTTTTGAGTATGCAAGTTCCATTAATATTTCTGGGATACCAAAACAAGGCCTAGCAACATATAGAAGGTAAATATTCAGGAATTTTCAAGAGATAAAACACAGTTTTATGTTTCAGGGCAATACAGAAGACATCTTACCACTAGGGAGACAAAAAAGCAATGGAGACAAAAGAGACAAAGAAGTGTTTTAAATACATTATTACTAGTAGGAGAACACATGGTTGCACAGATGACAATAGGTGTCATAACCATGTTTCTGTTTGGTTTGCGGTTTTGGGGGGGGGTGTGTTTTTTTGTTTTGGTTGGTTGGTTTTGGTTGGTTTGTTTTTTTGTTTCTTTGTTCGTGGGGTTTTTTGGTGTGTGGGTTTTTTTTGTTGTTTGTGTGTGGGTTGTTTTTTTGTTTTAGTTTGGTTTTGTTGTTGTGGTGGTCGTGGTTTTGTTGGTTTTGGTTTTTTTTTCCCCAAGAAGTGTAGTCCCACAATAGGCACAATATAGTTTATATTTTTGTCTCAGGAGGCTCATCATACAGGCAGGTCTGAAAAACCTTGCTGCAAGTCCAAGTTCCTCCCTTAGATGCACATACTTAGTTCTCATTGAAAAGACAAACTGTAATACATCCCAGATTAGGAACTCATCCGTTTCTGTTCTCTGGTTTCCTGGTGGCTATTAATGAGTGGACTAATACTGGAACACCCTTTACTAGTTGTCAAAATTTCCTACTTACATGCCAAACTTGTGTGGAATACATTTTAATGATAATGTTTCATTTTTCTTGCTTTAAAAGCTAGCTACAAATTAACCCCTAATTTTGTGAAGCAAGCACACAAAAAAAGATGAATGAACAGACACCCTTAAGCAGAATAATTACATAATATCACAAGAATCAGCACTGCACAAAAGCATGCATGTATTTGAACTAGTCTCCATTAGTTTCTCTATCCCCCAACTCAATAATACTATGAACACACTCCTTCCTGTTCTGGTGCTTAAGTGAGGGTAAATGGTACCTTGAGACTTGTATTTTCCTACAGAGGCACAGAAACTTAGACATCTGTGATATTAAACATGTGCTCATATGTTCAGAATTACCATGAGACATGGTTTTCTTGTAGCCAAGGAAAGCAGCATCCCCCTCTGTTCACAAGCATCCCCCTCTGTTCATCCCCCTATGTTCACAAGACCCATTAAGAGTTCTGGCAAAACCTGACTGTAACAGACTTCGTGTGGTCCAACAGAGCAGGGAGAATCAAGAATTAACACAGCCATATACATCCAGGTTTATGTGTACCACCACACACGGTTTCACAGTACTGTTCTCCTCAGAAAGCACAGTGTGTATAAAGCAATTCTGTCTACATCTAACAGGTAACGGGACTTGGGTGAGATTCAGCCCGAAATGTGTCACACAATGGGTAACACACAGGCACTGTGGCCGAATATCCACCATCTAGCCAAGCAGAGAACAGGATGCTTCATCATCTGCAGTACATTTCCACTGTGCTGTGGACACTGCCACCATAAATCTTGAAGGAAAAGGTCATAAGGTTATCTGCTTGCTTTTGACTGGGGATCAAGAAGACTAACAGCTTTGTGGACTTTAGAACAATCACACTCAAACACATAATTTTATTGACAAATATAAAAAAAAAAGCCCAAACAACTAACTCTCTAGATCTACTCTACTCTCCATGTTCAGTACATAAAAGTTATGTTATATTCTCAGGTTTTTTAATTTGCAGCCATGAGTCCCCATTTACGAACTATTTATTTACTATAAAATACTGTGGATGCTAAAAATGATAAAGATTCTGGCCATGAAATTCTAATTTTCAGTTATAACTGTAGTCCCCAGGCTTGGTTTTTGTTGGAAGCTATCCTCTGAAGGCTTCTCTGGAGACACTATAAGAGCAGGTCTTAGAACAGACAAGTTGGTTTCAATTCAAAAAAAGGCAGAGAGCATTATTTTAGCACTGTGAAAGGAATAAACCCATGTAAACTTCAGTCTGTACAGAGTTTAGACATAAGGAAACAGCGTTTATGCAACTATGCCATTAGCAACCAATGAATGAACTTTTGTGACCACATAATTTTCTCATGTGGCTTACCCAGAACCATAACAGAAACAAATGGTAGAGGCATGTCCTAAACCCCATTTCCAAATTTCAGTCCAAGAGCTTTAGCAAAATGCTCCACCTCCTTTTACTAAACTAGATATGGGCCCGAATATCCCTTCACTCTGAATTCAAACCAGATTCAAGCTCCATTTTTATATGTTGCCTAGTCAGAAGTTTTTACTTTTATTTCTCTCCATAACATGATAGCATAAGCCCAGCTCTGCTGTGGCAGGCAATTCTGTTAGGAAGAAAAGGCTATTTTTAAAGGTCTTCCCACAGGCCTGGGAGATAGTCTGCTGATCTACCTGATTTGTTTCCACTCTTTTGTTTCCTTCTTCCAGCCCTTTCTGGAAATAATCCACGCAGAGATAAGCAATAATGTAGGAGCAGGTTTACACACATACTGTCAAAATGTGGAGCATATATTCAATTTTTAACGTCCTGATTTAAAAGAATGATTATCTCAATTTGACAATTTTAATGTTATAACTTTGATCTTATGAAATGCCTCCAATTCTACAAAGGCAACATTTGTTATACAAACTAATTTTGGAAATGATTGCTTTATAGCTGTAATAGTCCTCTTGACAAGTTTAATGGTAATTTTCAAAGCTGAGGAAACAGCTGTTTTTATTCCTTTTGCCATTAATTTGAACAGAGGATTTAAAAAGAAAAAGAAAAAAAAAAAGGAATGTGTTTAGCTCAGTATCTCTCAAATTTCAAGTGTATTTCATTACAGCTGGCATCTTTATGAAAACCCTAAAAATGCATTTTTTGAGACTTCTCCCACGGGGAGTGGAATGCATGACCTCCAGAGATACCTTCTAATCTAAATTTTTATGATTCAATGGATCTATCTATTAATACAAACATGCAACCTATATCCAAAGTCTGAGGATGGATGAAGTGAGAAGAGGTAGGTCTCTTCCAGAATGCCAGATGGGATTATTATTAGTAATAGTAATAAAAATTATCTCTGAAGATATCCAAAGGTGGTATTTAGTTGTTCCCCAGGTTTCCATTTTAATTTGCCTTTTCCTTCTTTCCCTCATAAAACCCCACTTTACTGGAAAGGACCAGTTATGATTTACACAGCTCGTGTGTAGTGTGTTGTAGGAGGACAAATTAGTGATTTTATTGCTGTTCCTCTCGGAAAAGAATGAGACAGGAGAAGTAATAATCCAGAGCTTTCATGGCATAGAAAAGGAGACAGTCTTCAGGGTGACCTATTTGGTGATTCAGAAACCCTCAGTAAAAGAAGATACCCTTCTGAGCTGTGCAGTACTAAATAGGAGATATGTGATTTCTTCATTACAAGTAATTTATATGCATTGATTTTTATATCAGTTTTGATTAAGACATTTACTCACTGTTCTATGTGCTGTGCTATCTTTTGAGAGAAAGAAATCCCAAAACTAAACCAAATGTTTTGATGTCTGGAGGAGAATTCCCCAAGTTACTAAAACTTATTTTCTCTTCTGCTGAGGTCACTAATAACAATGTCACTGTCCCAGCAGGAAAAAAAAGGAAGTCTTTGCAGAATCGTACCAAAAAATAACCAAGTTAGGATTATATTAGATTAGAGAAGGTGGAGAAGAGGAATAGTAACATTAAGGTATCAAAGACAACCTGCAACCCAATGTCAGCATATTTAAGTAATGAATGTCATTATCAATGTGATACAGAGAAATAGACTTTACTGTCATCATGACTTAGCATTAGGTTAAATTGCCTACCAAAGGTAATGGACTGCTCCCTGATTATCTTTGATGTGCCTGTGATCACAACCTGTAAGTCAAAATCAGTACCTCTTCCCAGAAACAAATTGCAAGCTAGTACAGACTGTATCTGCTGGTTTATGCTGTCATCCTGACCCTGAGTATCTAAACACCATCATCAGGGAGTACCACCCCAAAACGGGAATCCCGATGATGTGTAAACTATGTACCACCATAAAAGAAAAGAGTTGTGTGTTTCCCAAGTTGTGGCTGTTAATTTTTTTGCTGTCAGTAGATTCATCTTGGCCTGATGCTGCTGCCACATTTTCACATGTCAGATTCTAGAGTGGCAAACTGTTATAGTTGAGTAATGGCCACAGTGGGATTTCTGTGGCTGGCCTGCCTGCAGAAGCCTTCAGATGCTGTAATTGCACTAGCAAGTGATAACTTAAGGCTGTCTTCATGCCTCTCTGCCAATTTGTTCTGACCTTGATTGCCTGCATCGTGTTTACACCCAGAACAGTTGATAGACTGGCAGTACACACTCCCTAAAAATCAAACTTCCAAAGTGAGTTTGTACCACATGAATTCATCAGTGATTTAAGTTTGTGTTTTATTGAGAGTAAGGCTTGTTAGAAGACACAAGGAGGATTTCTCATTCCCTGCAGAAATCCTGCTCAGTCAGAAGTACAAACCAATCTAGTCCTCAAGGAGACAGGAGCAAAAAAGAAAATGTTGTGGGAACCTATGAAAAATAGATTTTCTGATGAATGACCTCTTCAGTAAATCATTTGTTCAAAAAATCTAGTGTAACATTCCTACATGGATCTAAGTCACAAAATCCATATTCATACATTTAGTTCCCATCATAGACCAGAGCTCAAATGCTGAAGTTTCTCAGGAATGCCCCAAATGTACAGGAACCAACTTACTCAGCTCTAAATCAAGAGCTGCATCCTAAACAAATAAACCACACACAGTTATGAAAAAAAAAAAAAAAAAAAAAAGAACGCAATGCTTTGTGTGCAGCACAAAAGAGCACAGGTTTTGTGGAGAGATGGATGGGATTTCTCCCCTTTGTGTTTCCTGTCATTCTTTCTCACATGGGGCTCTCTTATCAATTAGCAGCACACCTGTGAAATAAATGTTCAGTTAAATAAAGAGAACCAGCACAAACATGCACATTAAAACACAGACAGACACTGGCATTTATTCAGCATTATAATCCTCCTCCAGAAGCCAGTGCCCGCTCTGTGCCACAAAGCCATACATTTCTGCTTTCAGAGAAGAGATTCTCTCCAGAGACCACTCTTGCTCAAGACAGGAGATGTAACTTAACTCTCTTAAACAGTTTGCTGAGGAGTAGCAGGGCACTGTACGTCGGTTTCTGATTCCAAGAGATGCAAATGTAATGGTGACTCTCTATACATAACTAAATGCTCAGACTTAGACTGTAAACAGCAGTAGCTTCAAGAAGGGAAAAAAAAAGCCCATCTCCTGCAGGTCAATGACAAAGGCAGCCCACTTCAAATACTAAACTAAAAACGATTCTAACACTTTAAAGCTCCTATTTATGACTTTGCTCTGCCAAGTCTTCCCTGGGCAGTCATAAGTGCTGAATCACAGCTCATCTTTTTCCTTTTATTCCTACTTCTCTGTGCATCCTGCTATACTCACAATGCATCAGCATTCCTCAACAGGTGATAAGAGGTTGACCCAGCCTGGCCTTCCATCAACTTTGACAGCTGACAGTCCTGAGAGGCATCCGAGCTCAGGGGAGATTCTGGTCACAGCTCACTGAAGTCCAGGAATGCTCAAAGGGTTTTGCTTAGAATCCCTGTTTATAGGGTCTAAGATAATAGTCTGCTATTTTCCACCAGTTTCACAAGTCCAGGACTTCCTAGATTTTGGGTTTGTGGTATCCCTCCTGCTTTGGGCCATGACTAGGCTGTCAGAAGGTCAACTGATTATCATTATTGTTCCCAGGCAATAAGGAAGGGAGTAGGAGTTAGATGCATTAAGGGGATACCTCAACACTCTGGTCCACTGTGTGCAATCCTGGATTGCTAGGAGGTAACTGTCATTACTGGCCCCAAAGAATAGGGGAAGCAGAACCAGGTACCATAAGAAGGTGCCTTAATGCTCTGGTACACTGCTGCTCACAATCCATACCTGACTTTGCAATTAATTGCTCTGTGACGGGAGAAACAAAATATCAAAACCTCAAATTGGAAGTGAAATACTATCTCATTTTACATTACATTTTTGTTGTGGAAAAAA
>JANHFX010012796.1:0-10714 GCA_027560015.1 Chloroceryle amazona | reverse complement strand
GCTGGTGCCTCCTGCCGGCCCTCACACGGGGGCCAGGCCGGCCGAACACCGGCAGTCGCCGTGGTGCGGAGGTCCGAAGGCATCAGGTGCCCGCAGCAAGCGCGGTAGTACCGCGGGAGGCGGCAGCGCTTGGGTTGCCGCCGTCTTTGCAAAGCTTCCCTGCACGGGCCTCGCTTCGGAGGAACACGGGGCGGTTTGGGATGGAAGACCAAGGGCTTCAAAGGCCGTCCAGTGCAACCGCCCTGTCGTGGGCCGGGACATCTTGCTCTAGAGCGGGTTGCTCAAAGTCCCGTCTGACGGGCTTCCAATGACAGGGCACCCACTGCTTCTACGGGCAACCTGTCCCTGTGTCTTGCTGCCCTCGCTGTAAAAAGTTTCTTCCTTATGTCCAATCTAAACCTGCCTTCTTTCAATGTAAAGCCACTGCTGTCTAAATTCGGTACCAGTCTGCTCCCAGTAGGGTCTCAATTGGTACCACAGACCACTGATCCCAGTAAGATCATTTGCTTATCTTGCATTGTCTCCACCTCTCCTAAATTCCCTTTTAAATTACCCATTCCCAAGATTTAAGGGCTCAGCTTGCTCTGTGATGGAATTTTCCTCACGGGAGAGACCCTCTGGAGGTTTAAAAGCAAGACTCTGGGCCTAAATTCTTTGCAGCTTTCTTTTCATGCTTTTTCCTGTGGTGACATATGAAACACAGCTGTCAACTTCTGACTGGGATCTGAGATGTATTCATCCGTGTACTGCTGGGAAGGGTGCATCAAGGCAGGAGCTGTGGGTCCCTGTGTCTCCCGTACCTGCACAGCCGTGAAGATGCAGCACTCCTGCATCAGGTCAGGGTGAGCAAGGAGGAAGGGAGCCTTTGTTTCTTCAAGCAGCACTGTCACAAGGGGAGGTATGCCTGCATTTTGCAACAAGATCAGTTAAAAAAGGTTGTATTTTAAAAGTCTGAAGGAGTCGATCTGAAGACAAGCTGGCACCTCCCAGCTGAGCAAGCCTGCCTGGCATTTGACAGGACTGGGAGGATGAGGCCAGCAACAAGGGACCCTGAGCAAGACTGCCAGAACTGATGTGATTAGAGGCCAAGCATCCACACTCAGATCACATGCTGGCTAAAACCGCACTCCACATTTGGGGAGATAGCTCAATAACACCACTTGGCAGCATGTAGCAGTGTCTGACAGCCCCGGGGGACCGAGACAGGGTCTCGGGCCAGGGGCAGGGTGAAAAGAGCAGTTCAGAACGGTTTCCTAATTTTTTAATTAACCAAGAATGTTAAAAGAAAAAAGGGAGGGGGTGGGGTTTGGAGACAAGCTCTACCTATGTTCACTGGTGCCAGAAGTTATATTTACCTCTTCCTCTCCCCTGTCCTCCACATGCACCATATATAAAATTAGTGGATTGAGTAAGTCAGTCCCAGCTTCACTGCCCATTTTGACACCTTCTATTGCAAAATCACCAGTCTGACTTAGTTACCTTTAATGGGGACCCTCCTGTAGCAGAACCTAGATCACAGGTTATTCCCTTCCCCACCCAATGTAGAGACATGTCTGTGTCGTTTTATACCCAGATGAGTGTGTGTACTCATCCCTCCTGCAAGCCCAGTTGTCAGGGCTAAATGTGGGCAGGAAGGGGTATGCTGCATGGACACAAGACAGACAGAGAGCAGCTGGAAGCAGCTATAGGAAAGCTGCAGCCCCCATGGCCTCCCCATTCCACCTTGAACCCAGGCTGGGGTTCAGACACATCCCTACACCCACAAAAGTCAGCAGAGTTTCTGTCAGTGATCATAGTGGCAGCAAGAAGCACACCCACAGGGCAGATCCTCGGCAAGGTGAGGTAACTCCTTGTTTATCCTACCAGGACTGTTGTGCTTGGTGCTGGTGGTTGGCAAGACCTGCTTGCACATAAGGACTGTTTTTTGCATGGTCTGACAAAACCTATTTGTTCTGAAAATTAAGTATGCCTTCTCCCTTTGCACACAGTGGACTGTGCAAAGAAAAAACAGTCTGCTTGATCCCTAGGGGTTCTCCTCACGGGGCAAACTCTCTCCATCTCTATCCACCACTTCAAACATTTCCCTCAGCTTCATCAGCCTGAACCGAGAGGCTGTCTGCAGAGCCAGAAGTAAATATCCTGAAAAAGAGCCAACACCACTATCACCAATAAGCAAGGAAACAGCTCCATTCAGCAAAAACAAATATAAGAACTTTCTATATGTTCAATGAGCAAACCAGTGAGAATAAAATTAATATATTTCTGGGTATCTTTTGGGACTTTCCTACATTCATATATATATATTAATACATTTGACATTTTGCTAGGCAAATATGAGCCTAGAGATAGACATATATGTATACGTATACATTTTTGTGCAGAGGAACATGAATGCTATCTTGATTTTGTTGTGACGGAGGTGATCTGTGGATGTCCCTCCCTGTCCCTGCAGCATACAGAGGATGCTTTGTTTGGGCTTTGCCTTGAAACTGGCTGGGATTGGGAACTGGAAGCAGTAAATCAAGAATGTGTGGGTAGCAGCAGTGCAAAGCACCCAATGGTTGCCTTTAGACTGACCAAATAGCACCCTGAAAGGCGTTTCAGACCCAGAGCCACAGGATTCTGCAGTGATGATGTAGCTAAAACGCTGGAGGAACTACAGAGCAGGGAGGGATGATGCACAGGATAAGATGGAGACAGGGATATTTCCAAATGGCTTTGATGACAGAATGAGGCATCTTTTTCTTGACATGTCATAGAGAGTGTAGAGTTTAGGCCCTGCCTCACCCACAAGTGAGAATTTGAGGGTAAGGGGTGAGGTAGGAAAGAAAGAATTTGCATACTCTGGTTGTGTTTCCTTTATTTCTCCTACTCAGAGCAAGGAGACATGATGGACACCACAGGCTGAGTTTCTGTGAAGGGTGTCTGACTTGACACCTTTCTTCAAAAAGACATCCTGACCTTGCAGAGCTTGCTGAGCATCTGACAACTCAAAGGAGAAAATACTTTTTCCACTATTTCGATGTCCCTATTCCACTATTTCAATGTCATGGCTGCAGAGAGGGGAACCTAATTGCCAGCACATGCCTTCAGATCGCAGCCACCCGCAACTGCACCACACCCAGCTTAGCACAGCACCCAGGAGCCATCAGAAAGAAGCAACTGTACAACAAAAAAAGCTTCTCATTGCTTCACTGAGCATACTAAAGCAACCAAAATAGCATCAGACATCATACTGCCGCTTATCAGGCATCTCTGTGTTTCACCATCCTTCTCTACCTGCCTTCTTGCCTTTTTCTTGCTCTGCTTTGGTACCTGTGTTTTGTTACCTCATGCTGGCTATTTGGGCTTCTGCATGCTTCAGTGTGTCAGGGACTGGGCAGGAGACTTACCATAACTGTGATAAATGCCATTCCTCTGATGCACCCTAACCTCTGATGCTGTCTAACATACTGTAACCAGAGTGCCTGGCACTGCAGGGTTTTGCCAGCCCTGCTCCCACACTGTCCTTTTCCCATCGGGACAGGCCTCATATCGCATGACCCCATTTCACAGCACAGCAGCAGACCATGCCAGTACCGGAGCTGTGGAGAAGCAAACCCTCCCTGCCCCACAGACCCAGAGACGGAGGGAAGCAAAGACCCCTTGGGATGCACATTGCCCTGCTCAGACACCCTCCTGGTGCTCTACAAAAGGACATCCTGCCATGCTGGAGACCCTCCCTCTCGTGTGGCACCCAGGGGGGTCCAAGTGTTTGGGGGGGGGATCGTCCTAGCCCTGCAGCAGCCCCTGCACAAAGGGGCAAAGTCCTCTCTTGACTGCAGTGTCCTGGGGATGCCCATTGCCAGGCCAGGAGTCCTGCAGCCGATGTGAAGCTGTGGGGCCACATTACACGACACAGGGGGATTGATGGCTGTGTGGAGTTACCTGTGTTTCTTGGAAGACATGGATGCCACTGTGGTTCCATCTCCCTGGAGGCCCAGCTGGGAGGTGCTTTCCTGGGCAGAGACATGGCAGGGAGCAAACAGAGACAACCTTTTTCCCCTTGACATTGCTTTGCTGCCTTTTTTTTTTTTTCTGGGAGCTGTGTGGAGGGTCGCTTTATTTGCCATGTCCTCTCTGTGTGTTTCTGTCAAAACAGGCAAATGAAGATTTCATGAAACAGATGTGCAGTGCAGCTGTTCTGACTGCCGATGTCTCCTGCTCAGCCTTAGACCTGGCTGCTGCTCTGAGGGACATGCAAATATAGGATGAAAAAATCGCAGCCAAGAACCTGCAGGTAAAATTATACTTTGTCCTATTTGTGAGATGAAATTATCTGTCAGCTCTCTCTGAACTCTTCCCCCTCTGCCCCCCTAATAAAACCTGTCACAAACATATTGAATATACTTAGTAGTCCATTGCTAGATATAAATATACACTGGATAGTTTGATAGATTATTTTTTTAATTTATTTTTTTCAAAAGAAATGTATCTTCCAATCCACATGCTATAAATAATATTTAAAATGATGGAAGGATAATGCAGGTTCAGTTTTTTTGTTCATGGGTTCCCCTCCACAGTTCCAAATACAGTATTTCCTTTAGCCCTTTCCCTTAGATACACACACACACACACAAATAGTCTCTACTAATACTCTCAGGTTTTTTACATGTTTACATATTCATCTAATAACTGTAAACAGTATGTATCTTCTCACAGATCTGACAATAAGCATTCCTGTTTGCCATCTCCTGTGTAATATCCCCCCAGGAAATGAATGAGTGCTACAAAATCAGATTTCCTGACTTTAATCAAGCTTCCACAAAACATGCTGAGAATGTGAGACATTTCAGGGAAGGAACAAGGAAAATAAGTGTAAGTGGAATTGAAAATCCCTTCCAGCTTATGTTATGTCACTTCTAATGGAAGCCTTTGTTAGGATTTCACTAAGTTAGGTAATGTGACAGTTGTCTGATATTTTTCTCAATAATGGTGATCTTTTAGGCTATATTTTGCAACGAGGGAGGTGGATTGGAGGAGTGGTGACTCTGGATGTGACCCCCTGTCAAACCAGTAGGAAGTATCCACAAATAATGTTTATAAATATTAAATAAAAATGCAGATGCTCAGTAATGCACATATCTGGACATAAGGATCCTGTTGTTCTTGATTGACAATTTCAGGGGCAAAGGACTTAGATTAAATAATTTTGTATTTGAAACACCCCCACTGTCCCCCGTTGTCCACACACACACACAGAAAAAAGACTCTTACAAAAGCAAGCATTTAATATTTACATAGAAAACATTAGGGAAATTTTATTTCGATGAGAGAAAGACTTTAGAATAATGAGGGTCCAGTTTATAGCATGAGGATAAATAACAAGAGATGGGGGTTGCTATTAAAGCCATCAGTTCTGTTGTGAGAACTCCTTGGTGAGGGTAGCTGGTTCAGAAATATTCTCTCAGCCACCTCTTACCAACCTGCACTTAAAATAATTTTTCTAAATTGCCAGCATTCCCACACAGCAGCTTGTTCTTTCAAAGGATTTTCCTTTCTGGGTCACGGACACTCTGGCATTTAACCCCACCTCCTCTCAGTAAAACATACACAGCAAGAACATATGCAGGACGGAGTATCAAATCAGTGTTATGTTGGCTTGATTTTTTTTTCCCTCTGGTCAGCTGGAAGGCATCCTCCACCCCGATGGCTCAGGGTTTCCATACAGGGGATGTCTCTGGCCCCGCATGTGTGGCTGGATCCTAAGCAGCACACCCAGTCCAGGATGAGACGGGGTTTAAACTGTCCTTTAGGCCCTGGGAGACAAGTAGACCAACCTACAGTCCAGACAACTGGTGGACCCTCACTCACATGGGGCATATGTCCCAGCAGGGAGGGCTCTCCCTCCTGCGAAGAACAAGTTCTCAGGGTGAAATGCAGCTCCCCTGGAATGGTATTTTGCGGATTGCCTCCCTTTCCTTCCACACCTCTTCTCCCCGCCCCATCCCCCCAGCCCAAATCTCAGCGCTGAACAGAGACATGGATTCTCCTCTCCCTGTGTTGGAGCTGCAAAGGCAGAGTGGCTCCACTGGAGACCTCCGCGGGGACACGAGGGCACTGAAGGTCTCTGAGGTAGCCTGCACCTCGCAGGGAGAGTTTGTCTCTCTCTCATCTCTTCGCAAACGTTCGATTGAACAAACATTAAGCCGTTGTGGGCGATGAAAGGCGTCCTGAGAAATCAGGAGCCTGCCCAAGACTGCCTCCCAGCCCAGGGCAGGAGCCCTCTCTATCTGCCTCCGCACCCCTGGGTGCTTTGAGGGACGGCTCCGCCCCCTAAACGCTTTCTGGAGAGAAAAAGAATCTGCCCCAAAGGTGCAGGTTTTTGCACCGAGCTCTTGGCCTCTACGGAGGAAAAGATGATGCCATAAAATGGAAACTGCGCGGATCCCCGCAAGGCACCGAGGATGCTCCGGTGCATCCCCGGGCTTGCACAAGAGCTCTTCCCACGTCCCCAGGACCTCTCCTGTCTCGCTATTCCTCCAGGTTTTCACTCAAAAAACTACGGTGTCCCCCCCTCCGAGACCATCTCCTCCGCCTTCAACCCGAGCCGTCCGCGTTTGCAAACCTGTTGTGTCGCTTTTATTAACTCGAATAAAATAGGGAACACGTATTTTCTTGCTTGACACGGTCCCCCGGGACCTCGGGAGCCGGGTTTTCTGCACGACTTGGCGAAGGTATCGGGTAACCTTGAAGCAACCCGGCAGGCGGCAGTGAGGCTGCGGCTCCCCGGTGCGCACGGCAGAGCCTGGCCCGAGGAGAAACTCCCCCTTCCCCGGCAAGCCCCTGACATTACCGGAGAGAAATGAGCGGAAAACAGAGAAGCGAATTAATTAGTTGCATCTTCACCGGCTCACGCTTGAGAGACGCTTTTCCGAGCAGAGGCTTCGCTGCCTCGCTCTGTCTGGTAGCAAAGGGTTTCTCTTCAACCCAGAAGCTCAAGACGGGGTTTCTGAAATGTATGTATGAGTGAGGGAAAAGTATAAAACCGTTGAGAGAAAATATATCCCTTATATTTCCGTGTCTATATTCCCCCGGACAGGTCTCATATTCGTGCATACACATGTGCATTCACATTCTTTTCCACCTAGTTCTGCAAGCTCCAAAGGGAGTTGTTTGAGAAACTGCCGTCTTCTCGACCCAGGTTTCGATCGCCTCTAACACAACCCGCCTCTGGGGGCAACTCGGCGAGTCAGCGGGAGGGGGGGGCCGCAACCCGCCCCCCGACAGCACCCACCTCTCAGCCACTCCGCATAAGGCTGCGCGGCCGCGCTGCACTGCGGACCCCGCGGGTCTGGGACGGCTTCTCCTCCAGCGGGCAGACTGCTGGGGAGGGGTGTCGCTGGGCGCGCCGGTAAGGTGGTTATTTACAGGAATTGAGGGGGCACGGAGAGCTGGGGTCTCTGTGACCACTGGCACAACGGGGCAGGGTGGCAGCTTCAGGTGTGCCGTGATGAAAATCCAATTATTCCTTTTGGAATTTAAAAAAAAAATATTTTTTTTTCTTGCCGCCCTCTCTCAGATGAAGGCTGTCCAGGGTTGCGGGGTCTTCCCGCGGGCAGGCAGGGCAGCGGTGCTCAGCCCCACCTTGGGAGGGCAGCAGGTGCGGATGGCTTGGTGCGGGCACCTCGGGAACTGGCCTGGGTCTCAATTTCCCGAGGAAAACCTACCAGGAAGGCTCACGAGGGATGTCTGAAAGTCGCGTATTTCCTTCATATAGGGTTACATTTGTAGAGGGTCTGGTTCCGCACCCGTCCGAGAGCAGTTTCTGTACCTGGGGGTGAGCCCTAAAGCCCAGGAGACTGCTCTGGCTAACATGGGCTATTGAAAATCTCTTCTCAGCGGTAGCTGATTGTGCACATTCGATTTTTTCTTCAAATACCTCGGGAGACGGATTTAAACACAATGGTGGCAAGACACCTCTCTCAGGTCAGAAATACCTATACGGTGGACATCATAATTTAGCTTTAAAATCAGTGAGTCAAAAGCAGGAGGTAGTTTGATATTTTAAGTGCAGCTTAATTCAACCCCGGCTTTAAGGATTCTTTCCACAAATAATGTAAAGAGGCCCGTTTATTAACAAGAGGTGCCCCTTCTGGATACGAAGACGTCATAGGAATATCACAAAGATATTTCTATATCTATATATTTCCATATACAAAGATAAATGGTATTTTTCTTCCTAGTTTTGGAAGAGCTAACCCTTCTGTATGTGTGTGCCCTTATTTTTCCGTGTGAGACATAGAGTGGGATGGGAACTTTGAGGTTAATCTGTCTTCTTCTTCTAAACGCAAATTTGAATATTTAGACTGAAAGATCGTGACACTGGGGAAGCTGAGGGCAGCGGTCCACAGGCGATAGGGCAAAAATACCGAATAATTTTATTTAGATTTTATTTTTAATAGCACAAACAATGAATAGAAAGAACAGCATTAAATCTGTAGCTGCAATGGAAAATTATTTCTGACAGATGACACCTACGAGTTTCTTTGGTTTCATAACTCCGAAACTGTCAAAAATGATGCATATTTCAGCATCAGAATATTCAATGATAAAATAAAGAGAAGGAAAAGAGCTGTACTTCGTGGTGTATTTTAAGATAAGTCCTAGAAAATGTGGGTTTAAACGCCGGTATTTTGCAGGTGTAAAACAAATACTTTCTTGTTTCAAGTATCTTTACTGGGTTTTAAAAAAATAAATAAATAAAGGAAAGGAAAGAAAAAGAAAAAAGACGTCAAGTCATAGGAACCAGAGGAAGACCTTTCAGTTTGTCAAATTCATTAATTAGAGAGCTGCACATACTAGAATATGCATTTTCTTGCCCTGTCTTCTGCCCCCACCAACAATTTCACCATGAGCGGATGTTTACCAGAGTGTAATGAACAGTTTCTGATGGCTACATTTTTGCTAAAGTTCTATTTTTTTTTTTGTCTTGATGATAGTCTCATCTTGAAAAGCATAAAATGCTGAAACCCTTACAACATTATATGTGCTCATTAGGAAGTCAGCTCTCTTTCAGCCCTTTCTCCTTGCTGGCAAAACCTCTCTCTTTCTCCATTTACACTATTACCAGCCAGCCAGAAAGCTCTGCTCTGCTCTCTGGTGCCACTCCAGAAAAAGACCTTCCTTCCAGCAGCTACCATTTTTTTCATCCCTTTCTCTCTTCCGTGCCAATGATTTATTTCCCTGCCTCTTCTCAGATCAAGTGCTGGATTCAGTAGGAGCTTAATGGGCGAAGTCACCATCGCTTGCACCTCCCGACTCCTGAATCGAGGGCATCTGCACCGGGAGCAAGCTGGTCGGCTCCTTCTCTCCGCCGTGCCCCCGGCTCCCTGCTCCCATCCTCATACTAATGGCACTTGCTTCTTCAAAGGACCTTGACATCTACCTAGGAACCACCCCTCCATAAGCTCCAGCTACGTCGGTGTCTTTATTGTACTATAATGAGAAGAAAATTTAGAGAAATTAAGTGCCTCATTTTACAGTTGCATCTCTCTGTAAAGACAGGGCTGATTTTAAAAGCCATTCTGCCTCCTGTAACTCTTGAGCAAAATGCAACAAACACTGTATATAAAGATTTATTTTTTGCCTTGAGCCGAGCTGAGCACGGCAGAGGGGTCCTCTGAGGAGGAGGAGGGGAGCTCTGTGGGGTACACGTTCTGCCTGCCAGCTCTGGCTTCCTCTATCGCTGCACAATTTCATCCCTAGAAGAGATCTAGAAGGGTCGGGCTCGGATCTATCAAGCTATCAGGATGGAGAGAGATAGTTCGTGGAAACGTTCAGAGAAGGGGACTCCCACTGGATAAAACAAATAAACAACAAACCAAAACAAAACCATAAAAAAAAAACAAAACAAAACAAACAACCACAAACGAGCAAACAAAAAATATGAAGCCCACGCTGAAAAAAAAAGTCAGTGCTAGCTTGCCTGCCTAGAGGTGGAAGGACCATGTGATTTAAGTGGTACATCCACTGCTGTTACAAAGCTCGGCTCAGAGGGAGCTCAGGTCAGAAGATAGCTCTGTGAATTGGATTCCTGGGGGTATTTTTGATGCTGGAAGACAGAGAAGGAGGGAAGTCCCCTCTGCTTCTTCACCCTGCTGCTCTGCGGAGCACAGGAGCAACTCGATTCTCCAGCGCCACGCAGGCTTTTGAAGATGCTTCCTAGGGCATTGGTCGGGTGTATTTTCAGTAATCTCTGGCTCTGTAGGTGTAGTATTTTTTTCCCAGAAAACACATCCCTGTCTCAGGGACGGGCAGGAAGGAGAGGAAGAGCCTTCCTCCTTCCGATCCTGTCACAAAACCCCTGAGAAAAAAAAAAAAGGGGGGGGGGGAATCTCGGTGACTCCAACATACCGACTTAAAAATAAATCCGTACGTTTGTGTATACACACAGACATACCTGCCTTCACATGTACGGACACAAAGGCAAACCCATGTCCCTCCTGCCTTTGGGATGCCTGTGGATATACGCGTGATACGTATGGATGCTGTAGACGGAGGCAGCTGCAAGCAGCTCCGTGTTTCACGCGAGGAGCAGACTCCAGGCGGCGGGGCCTCCCGGGCATCCGTTCCGCGGCACCTCAGGAGCGACGGGCAGCCGGGGACCGGCCGCCTGGTCCCTCACCCTGGCCGCAGTTGTTTCCTCGGTCTAGGGCGGGGGCAGAAGATGGGG
>JANHFX010012789.1:0-24383 GCA_027560015.1 Chloroceryle amazona | reverse complement strand
CGCTATCATTAAGATAGCTGCTCACACGGAAAGCCATCCATTTGCCTGGAGGGGGTGAAACCGGAGATGCGCCTTTGGCTCATCGGAGCCATCGGTTCCACGGCTCCAGACACCCAGCGACCACCCACTGTTACAGTATGTTTGTCTTTTAGCCTGTTTGCATGCCCCTTCCCCGGGGAGGTTATATTATTAATAGCTGTGGCTTGCACCCCCACCAGCAAGCCCCAGTACCCATCCATCACCTTCTCCAGTTCCCCGGGAGCACCCTGTGTCAGAGCATCCACACCCTGTCCAGAATTAGCCTCCGTATCGGGAACTGTATCAGTAACTCACAAATTAGCTCAGCCTATCTCTAGCCATGCCGCTTTCCTCCCTTCACCTCACATTCTGCACTTTTGGAAACACGAAAAGAAAAATTCCTCTCAATATGAAATCATGCTGATAGGAGCAAAGGCACAGAACAGATTCATTTCTCCCATTCCTATTAGATAGGGACTTTCTTACTGAACAAGATTTATTTTTTTTTATAGGCTCAGGACAGAAATGTAGCATTACTTGACCCCTATTAGGAAAAATGAGGCACCTGTTAATTAACATACTGAAATTATTTTAAGTACTTAGCATCCAGTGAAAGCAAGAAATAACAAATGCTGTGAATCAAACTATGGTATGTAACCACCCTCCACACCCGATTTCTCACACGCCGGTTATACCATCTGTGTGAGAAAGCAGAGCAGAGAGCAAGACTTACTCTGAAGCACAAGCATGTGGCGTTCAAACCCTGCAATGTCTTGGATATACACTTCAGTACCTTCATGGAAGTAGAAGATGATTTGTCTTAGGATTTGGACTTGTTACTTTTAAATGAATACAAGCAAGACACCAGTATTCAAGAGAGAAGGCAGGCAACTGTCCTGCCAAAAGGCAGAATGACTTGTTCCTTTCCATCAGCTGGTACTCCACAGAAGCAGTAAAGACTCCGGATACTCCCCACACGTATAAAACCAGCACCAACAGAAGCTGCAGCAAACTGCCAGCAGAGCTCAAAAACCAAGCTGCCTCCCCAGGCTCCTAAGCCTCTCTGAAACCTGGAAGTTTGGCCCGTGTGCGAGTACTTCCCCGGTGGTGACACTAAAGGAGCCTAGCCCAACAGAACTCTTTTGGAAGTTAAACGATAGAACGAAAGGTACTGGAATGGGAAAAAGAGTACATTTGCATCTTAAGGAATTTAATCTTAGTAATAGAGGCAAGTTTGCTAGACAAACCAGTCAATGGACAGTCTCAAACTTTATAAAAGATGAACTATTGACAGAATATACTAGTGCAGCTCTGTCACAGACGTCAGTTACCCTGCTTGGTCAGCACCCTTCATCTCCCTATTTCCAATCTCTGTACTTCACCGTTAGTTTCACATCAGGTAGCAACCGACGGCACCAACTGCATATCACTGAAGCCTTAGCGATGCCTACGTGGTGTTACCCAGACTTGGTTTAGTCTTTGTAAACTCTGCCTGCAGTCACAAAATACAAATTCTTCAGACCTGGCAATTCCAGCAGAATCCAGGACTTAGCCTCAGACTTCTCAATTTAAAGCAGAACTTACCTGAAATCAATGCAGATCAGGGATGAGTAACAGCTATTAAGAAGTCATATTTTCCATGGAAGTTTATAAAATATTAACAAACTGCTTTTATAAACAAATCTGAACAGTACTTGTTACTAATGTCTGTCAGCACGTCCATAAGTGACACAGAGGTTTGAAAGAAGATGGGCTGGTGAGATTAGCTAATGGGTTGCTTATAACAGCACGCAATTGATTAACCTTTTATTACAGTAGCTATTAATAGCTCATTAGCCCTTTGCTCCCAACAGTTTTCTGATCATGTTTAAAATATAATTTCATTTATAACTACCTTCTCCTACTACCAAAGCTGCACTCCTCAACACAGCAGAACAGCAATTCCTTGTCTCCTCGCTTGAGCCTTGATTTTACTGAAGCTAGTGTTAATACTCTAACTTCATAGCAAAACCTCCGGATGCTCTAATATATGAAAAATGTGCTTGCTTTCATGTCTCTGGTAATCATATTCTGGAATGGTCTCTTTAGAAGTCTTCCTTATGCGTTTATACAAAGTTGGAGGTATCAAAGTGTACGCCATTTAGAAATTGGTTGGTTTTGTCATTTTGATTTATTGTATGTTATTATAATCCATACAAGACTGCTTTGTGCAAAGTATTATACAAACACATAAGCAGTCCACTTATAATTTAATTGGAACAAAAACAGGAAAGGGAACAATAGGAGAACAGAAACGCTGCCAGCCTCACATTACAGTCGAGGAGAAACTTTGGTGATAAAAACCCGAAAAGGTTCTTGCTTTGAACATTTAAATTATAGGGGAGCACAAGGTCTATGCAATTTGTTCTTTTAAATCACAGTGGCGTTTTTGAAAGTTCTACTTCAGGTGTTTAAGCTTGAGGCAGCACAATCCACTACACAGGTCATTAAACTAGGTGTCTGACTTTGTCCTCATCCCGATACCGATCTGCTATGTCCTGCTATGCAAATTATTTCACTTCTGTTTCACTCTAGATAACGAAAGCAATAATTTCTTCAAATTTGTACATATCACAGGCTTCAGCATGGATTGCCCTGAACTACACTGCTGTAATAAGGCACCACTGCAACCAGCACTCGGCAAATATTAACCTCATAACCTAGTAAATACAGCCACCACTTATCCTGCATTGAAGCGTTCTGTAAGGAAAGGAATTCATTTATTATTTTCTACCTACCACTACAGTTCAGGAAGGGAAATAATGGAAAGAAAGATATGTTTAAGAACTACATTTTTATTGGTGCATTTTGATGCAGGCTAAAACATTTTTAGTAGTAAGAAAGTATTTGAAGAAAGCAGTAGTGAAATACCAGAAGCAACAGTATTTACATCCCATTTTACAAAACCAGGTTTCTTAAACCTTCTTAGAAATCAAAGGAAAAGCTTAACTTTTTAAACATTATTTTGACTGCATTCGATACAGATTCTTAGCTGAAATCTTATTAGTTTGTGGAGATACAATCTTCATTATTATCTGCTCTGAATAGATTTTCTTCTATTATTCCATCCCTCTCGCCCACGATGATGACATAGTTTCCTTGGAAAAAATGATAAATTACAAAGGCACTCAAGAAGCAACACAGCACTTTACCCTGTGGAGAGAGATGACCAAATGCATGCAGAAAATCTGAATTCCCCTGAGGAGATGATGGTTTCGAAGCTCTCATGTCCAGCTCTGCCCACACAATCAAAAACTGTCCATCTCTTGAGCAGAAATTACCACTTCTGCAGATGAACACTACCCAACAGTGCAAGCTATGAACCTGATTTTTTAGCTCCCTAAAAAAGGCAGCATTCTGTATTTTGAAGGTAAAGGGCATGAGTTCAGTCCACAGGGAATTGATCTGATGATCTTTGGTATCTGTTGTCCCCAGTCATCTCTGTCACTAAATTTAAACCAATCTTAAAACCTTTACTAAATCATAAAAAGACATATGCAGATATTGCAGAGATGCCTTGGCATATTCTGGAGCTGGGTTTTGAACCAAAGGATTTGCTATATGGATGTTAGAGATGAATGAAAAAAAGGGAAGGAAAATAGAAAAAAACAAGCTGAATGGATGAAAAGTGGGGTGGAAGAGAAACATAAAAATTGCTTTTTCCTTGTTATACTGGGATGCATTATCATGATCTTTATTCCTCTGGCATTTTGTCTCTACCCTGCTACACTTTCTCTCTCTTTCCTTCTTTGGGTACCTATCTGCTCTCTTCCTTTTCTGTTATTCCTTATCATCTTCGCCATCCCTCATTTAAAAATAACCACTTTTACATTTACACTAGTTCTGTTGCACATCACCCTTCGTGACATTTTTATGAATCATCAGTTCATTTAGGTTACACGGGATTCCTCATTTTTCACTGCTTAGCAAAGACTGCTGAGCAGCTACAGTGAAATTCAGCCCCGTATTGCCACGCTGCAGTCTCCTGAGGAGGAAAGGCAACGTGGTGCCCAGCTCAGAGACAGCCGGTGGCGTTTGGATAACTAACCTCCGTGAAGCATCATTTCAAAATCATTCACCTAGCACTGAAGAAGAAACGTAACAACACAGAAGAGTTTACTATTTCAAGTTGAAAACTGAACGGGACTTCATGTTTTGGACTGAGCTCCTACTGCACATGAAGCACCGTGAAAACACCTCAGGCAAAGGGAAGAGACTGGAGCTAGAAGGAGCCTCAAAACAGCTAATGGAAACTTATGTACACAAGCAACCTGCAAGGGGCAGGGCCACAGAGGTGCGTGTTGTCTTCTTCATCAGCAGATCCATGTCTCAAAATATACCTGCCACCCCCCTGATAGAGTTGCTCTAAAATTTACATCTATTTTTTGTTTCCAGCTGGCATTTTCCACTCTCAGTGTTTGCCATGCTTATCTTGTCTATTTGTCCTTCCAAAATGTTGTGGGGTTTTGTTATTTTTTTTATCCAAAACATCAAAAATCACTTTGTACTTTAATTGATGTCTGTTATGCTGTTTTATTAGTTACTTTTATGCACTGGTGTGATTTATTTTTTTTCTGGCAGAGTTACACTGCGCTATTTATTTGCTGCAAAATTTCCAGTTAATCCATCTCAAGTGAATCGTGTGACCAGCAGTTCACCAGTATGAGCAAAAGATGCAACATATGGTCCTTTGCAAGCAGCATGTCTACAGTTATTCAGCAAAGCACTATGCTCTGTTCTTCTCAAAGCTGTCAGGCGCTTACCCCCCGCCCCCTCAATGACAGCCCTATCCTGAAGCAACTTCAAGTATCTCCATTTTTGGGTGTTAAACATCAGATACGTTTGAAACTGATTTCCAGAGATTGCAGCCCACTCATTCTCTGAATCTTTTTATATTCAGAAGCAAAAATTAGTAAAGATGAAATCATTTGTGATGTCTAAAACTCTTGGCTTTCTCAACCCAGTTCTCAAGGATGTTTCTTCTATCTTTAACAATACAAAACATCCATAAACTTATGTAGCTGAATATCCTATTTCCAAATACTGTTTAGCTCTTAACAGAGGAACAAGAGCAGTCCTTTTGCCAGGCAAAGCTTCAACACATTCAAGGATGTAAAGACTTTCTTTGTCAAGAGGTTGCAAACTAGAGATTGTTTATACTAGCAAATGAATCCCTTTGAACCTGTACTTCCTCATATTCCAAAGAAACATGAGTAATCACTTTGCAGTCATCTTTCCATCTGGGATTGTACAAGCCTATCATACTTTCTTAGATGCCTCTCGGTCAATCTGGATCTCATAATGCAGCCCCTTCTCACACGACAGGAATGTCATACAATTAATTTTGGTCCTTTCCTACTTTCACCTATTTTTGTTGTTGTTTTCTTGTTGAGATGGAATGACATAGCAGCCCAGACTGATGCATCATTCCATACACTAACTTGTTTTCAGTACCTTCCTTTATAATTCCTAATGCTGTTAGCTTTCTCAGCTGTCACCAAGCCTCAAGTTAACATCAGCAAACTACTCACAACATCTCCTTGTTGGTTATAAACTAGACACAGTTTTGGAGGTCTTTCTAGGTGTAGAAGCATTCTGCTCTTTCATCAACTCATCAGAGTCATGCCTTTTCCCAACTTTTGCATTTAGCTTTAGAAATTGCTATATGCATATGGCATCCTCACTGTTTAGATTCTTGTCTGATCACGTCTACATATGCTGAACAATGCAGATCCAACCCTGCCCGCTCATGACTGTCTTCTGCTTAGAAATTAATGATTTCTTCCTATTCTTTGTTCTTTCTGTCTTAATCAGTTTTTAATGCCTGAATGGACCTTTTCCTTATGCATAATGGGTATCAAGAGCCTTTGGAGAGCAAACTCCTAGGAAGATTTTGCAGCCCAACTACCAATTAAATTCAGCATCAATTGTATCATCATTACCCATATGTTCTCTGATGTCTCAAAAAAATCAGTAAATAAGTGGAAAGTGACTTCCTTCAATTGTTCATAAAAGAAGTATTTATCTAGATAGAATTTGGAAGAAGTTAGCTCTCTTTTAAAGGAACAGGAAGAAAAGGAGTATTGCAGACTTTTAGACTTCTTCTAAGGATCTTTATTTTTTCTTTTTCTATCTGGAGGCCTGGAGCTTCATTTGGTTTCAGAGGAATGGAGAGTGAGGCATTCAAGAGCATTGCAGCAGAGCAAAGACAGGCAATAAAAACCACTACTGAATTAATGAATAGAACCTCAGGAGTGACCGTAACTCAAAACGGAGATCAGAGAGACTGGGACATTAAATTGTCCTTGAATTGGTGATTAGAAAGAATTGTTTACTTCTGCAGGCTTAGCTTGTTGTTCAACCAGAAATTATAAAGAACCTGGATGCTTCTGCTTTACTGATTTAATGCTAGGTAGGACAGACAGCTATGGAGAACAAAGTTGGTGGAATTGGTTTAATCCTTCCATTTATCAACCAACATTATCTCAAGTCTTTTTAAAGAGGGGATTGGGCCAGCTGTCCTTCAGACAAAACCCTCTGTTCTTTTGAAAAATTCACATGCAAGCATATAATTAACCTGAAATATGGATTCTAAAATTTCAAACTACTGAAACAATTTTCTAGGTAGTACCTTCTTTTATCTGGTATTGCAGCCACAGTTAAGCATTACCTAAGCAAACCAACGGTTTACATTAAAATACCTATATTATGTTAGTAATTCATTCTCTTTTCAAGGTGGATTACAAAGTCTTTAGTTTTGGGTGTGGTTTTGTTTGTTTGTTTTCTAAATGACTTGATAACTTCCAGGAGAAAAATGTTCTTTGATCCATTCACTGCATAAAAAGCACAGCAACAACAACCCTGAAATAAGCAAAAAATCCCTGTACCACTTTTAAACAAAACTGACTCCACAGTAAGAAAGCTTTCAGTCCATCTTGGTATTGCAACAACTCTTAGGAGTATGAGAATAGCTGGCAGTTCTCACTTAACGGGGCCTGGAATGTCACACTGGTCTGTGCTGCCAGAATGTCGAACATTAGCAAGCAACATTGTTAATAGTTCTAAAAGCCTTTTTAAAAAAAATGAGAGGGAAGTAGTCTAAGTATCCCAAAAGGAAGTCCACGGAGAAAGCAAAGGATTTGAGCCAAGAGTTATTTCAACAACCAGTACAGTACCACCCAGCAAATGACAAATTTTCATGTCAAGTCTTAGTCCTTCATGCACTACTACTGATTTTAGAACTGCTGAAAAATACATTTCACTGCATAAACTTCAGACAATTCTTTTTTTTTTTTTTAGTTTGGTACTCAGAAAAAACTTTTTTTCAGAATCTCAGAAGCATTTCCAACTAGATTCTTTCCTTAATAAATAAGTATATTCCAGATGGTATACAGTGGACTCATGCACATACTCTTTTCATGTGCAACGATCGCATCCCTTGCATTTTGTTCAGTGGAATACATGTGCTTCACAGCCTTCAGCATAACAAATCAAACTCACCCTCTTCCACCTCAGAACCATCACTTAAAAGTTCCTACATTTTCAGAATCCATGGCTCTAAAAAGCACTTTTAAAAACACCACCAATTAAACTTGCATTCCTCCCAGAACAGACAGCAAATAACTCTTCTGTCACACGTTCATGGCACCACAGAACGAAAGATCTCAGTGTTTGACATTGCCAAGCATTAAGAAGTTTCACACAGGTTACAAAGAGCCTTCAACACATTGAGATGAAGCACAAATAAGTTCATGTTTCAAGCCTGAAGATCAAGCATGAACCATCAATAGTTCATGAATGTGAACTCTTCAGATTCAAGATCTGAATTGTTGCTTGAATCAGACCTAGACCACCAGAATCATAGTATTTCCTCCTAAAAATAAGTGTCTTCCTGAAAAGTCATCTCTTCCATTCAACATCATACCTGGCACAATTAGCAGCACAGAGCCCCCATATATACCAAAAGAAAAAATGGCTGAAGAGAAAGAAACTATCTACTGAAAAGCTTCCTGAAATCTGCAAAGCAATTTGGATATCTGACATAAAACCAATGACCACAACCCTGTCAGACAGTGGTTTCAAGAATGAAAACCAAAGTGTAACTGAGAGTTATTTGTATAAATAAAGGCCCAAGGGACCTAGGCTTGGCCAAATCTCTGAATGGTCCACGTAAATCAACAGATTCTGAGATACCGAGATACTACAGACAGGCATTACAAAGGTATTTAACAAATGAAAGCAAGCTCAAAACATAAAGTAGCATGAACTTTTATAGAAACTTACTGTACCTCTTTGAGCCTAAAGAATCATAAGTTGGTCAAAAAGAAAAAAGCCAAGGAAAATACTCTGGTACTTCTAACCTGAGGAAATAAAGGACCAATTTCCCTGAGATTTTACTTAGATAAAAAGGACTTGGCCACTGAAGGTATAAGCATAAAAAGTTGAAATAGAAACAAACAACATGAGGGTTTTTGAGGGAAGTGTTAAAATATGGCTGGAAATATTGCCATAACTGTGCAAAAACTCTGAATGATAGCTCAAAGTGATTGTGAGTTATCTGAAGGAAGAATGTTGCTTCATCGTACTTCTGTGGGTTGATGGTACAGGTAGAAATAAAAGGCTGTCCCATAATTTGAAGATTTCCAGTCTAGAAGCTGGCTACAGATACAGTTAATTCTAAGCTTCAGTTGTAACATTATTTACAGCTTAATTTACAGCTTTATTTTTTATCTGCACAACACACAAATAATCCACAGCTTCTTTAGGCCAAATAAAAGCTGCAAAACGTATTTTGCAAGAGGCACCCAGCAGTTCACTATTCCACAGCTTTTACTGTAACGATCACATGACACGATTACAAAAATGCCCAGGCTTTTTGCCTGCAGGACTGCAAGTGAGGGATGTTTTGGTTTTGTTTTTTTTCAAGTGTGCTCAAGTGGTTTTATCCTTCCTTGCATTGTCTTTTCTAGTCAAGTTTGGAACCAAACAGGACTCACATTGTCGTTATGGCTACCATTTTTTTCCTTGCCAATTTCACACCACATGTCAGGAAAATATCAAGCTATTTATTCCTTTGTTGATCTTAAATAGCCTGCACACTAAAAAAAAAATTATTGTTTTTTGAAATCACCTACTGTTACAAAACTCAAGACAGAAAAGGGCATGAATTCCTCTTTGCCTCTGCTAATGCCCACTCACGGTACGTCCAGTCACAGAGTAAGTTACCACACATTGGCAATACTACGAGATCTAAAGCAGCACCCAGCTGCATTCCCCTGGGGAGGCATCTCAGTTTACCTTCCTGTTCAGTACGGTATTTGCTTCGTACATGCTGGAACAGCTTCTGCCACATTCCCTTCTGCCCGACAGAGAACTGCCATAAAACAGTACCAGGTCCTGGCACATGGAACAGAAAGTGGCAGCTCAAGCAACTACTGGGATCCTTCCTGTTACCAAAATAGCAAACACCACACGTTTTTAACTCTGAGAATTAACGTCAATTCTTGATTGGTCACCAATGCCATGGAAAAGTCATGTACTGGTAGCTTCTTAACTGACAACAGCCATTCCTCCTCCTTCATCTGGACTTCTCAACTTGAGTACCTTAAGAATAAAATGATACAGAATCAAGACTCACATACTGATTTGCATGGTAAACAATCAAGACGAAGAATATTTTAAGCTTTTGCAATTGAAAGGGCAACAGATAGAATGTGGAGGATTATGAGAAAAAATGGGAAGAGAAGCAAAGGGAAAAACCAAGGTGCAATAAAAAATTTACACTTAGTATTAAGTTTTCACCAGTGACACAAGATACAGCTCTATGCTTTGGTTTTTCTCTCAAGGGAAGGACCACAGCAAGAACTAAAGAGAAGCATCTAATCTGCTGTTTATTTTCTGGTGATATTCATTTATTTTACCTCCTGCTGTAGAAGAGTTGAGAAAAAAAAACCACGACCATGTTTCAACATAATTTTTTTCCCACAGCGCCAGCAATTTCCACCAGTTTTAACTTAGATTTATCTATTGCACGCCAAGCATTATTTCATTAAAATGCTGTGTTCTGAGGATGACTCATCAATCAAATAATATTTCTACAAAATATCTGCAGAACCCAGTGACGCCAGGCTGCAGAATACACTGCTGGCTGTGAAGAGCAGTAATAATTCTAGTTGCCATTTTTGATGATAGGAAAAATAGGTAGCCATGATTTGGAAGTTATTATCTTTGGAGTTTTTGTTAAGCAGGGCTTTCTTTGTGCTATGCAGAATCAGAAGACAAGTTCATCATTATTTCTCTCAGTAGATCTGTTTTCGTGCTTTTAAGCGCGTTCTGATCCATTCTGATAATCAAAAGGCATTTAAAACAGCATACAGCAAAAAGGCGACTTCGGTGTTTCACAACAGCACATCTGTTGGTAACGTTTTAAAGCCAGTTTGCGGCGAAGAGAATTCACAAGGCAAGCAATACTTCTTCTGTGGTGCTACCAACTTTGATTTCTTGCATTTTCAAGGAAAGTCAAACTGACAGCATCCTCTACCATCTGAAAAGTTCAATTACAAGGTCCCTTTTACAAGGCCTGAACACAGAAATTAAATGTCCTCAAATCTTCAAGGGCAATGGAAATGCCAACTTACCTCCCCCCCGAAAACACTAGAAGAAGTGAGCCAGTCCTTCTGGACTCACTTTTATAACTTTGTACTTCTTTCCTTGTTATTTTTTGTTATTAGGAATTATAACAAAAAATAACAAAGGGAAGTCATTTCCTATTTTCCTTAGAGCAAAACAACTTAATAGCTGTGACAAACGCAAAGGGAGGAGTAAAACTGAAGAGCTGCAAGCTTCCCTCATTAAAGCATGTTTTCCAGTTCTCTGTGTCTGGTAAAAGAGCCCAGGATTACCTCTACAATGCCAACATTGCTTCATTATTTCTCTTTTGTTTAAATGAGGCAACATGCATCAATCTAGCAGCAAGAAAGAAAGAATCTAACTCCTGTGATGTGTGGCTATATGCAGTGAACTAGCTTACATTCTGGCTAATCAAAATTTTATCAGTAGCACTGTCATAGTGAGAGAAAATATGACTTTGTTGATCACAGGCTTGAGAACGTTACTACTTGGGACAATAGGGAGCAGAAAGTATTTCATCTCTGCTGTTAAGAAGATACTAATTTACTCACATCAGTTTTTTAAGAAATGAGAAGAGACATCAAAAATATGACTTCAGTAACTACATTATTTCTTTACAGTCATCAGCTTTAGGCAATGTACAGTACAAATACAATGAATAGCTTAGTGAGAAATATTAATTTCTTCCCACAGACAATTTCAACAAAAGATAAAAAGCATTAGTCTCAAATCTGATTTTGAAGCCTTTGCCTAAAAGCTAGGTATGGGCTTGTTTTTCCTCTCCCCAGGCTTTTCTACAGAAAGCATTTATTTTTGGGGGAAAAGACATTTTAATTAAAACAAAACAAAACATGAAAGGATGATTTGCTTACCACCATACTAACTTACCTTTTTTCCCCAATTAAGAGGTACTTTTAATACTGAATATTTACGCTGTGTTACTTGTAAACTGCTCAACATTCTTATAGTAAAATAAAAAGAAGTTCATTAAAGGATATATTTGTTTACAATGAAGAGGAAAGAGGCTGTGGACTAGTTTAGTAAGAAACTAGTCCAAGAGTAGGTTTATAACCTTGCAAGACTTTCTGAAAGTCTGTTATGTTTTAAAAAACAAAATGAAAACAAAATCACCACCACAAAAAGGAAAAGAAACACCCTTTTTCTGTATCTCAAAACCTAAGCTTTTAGATAATGGAAACATTTACTTTCAGCCTTTAAGCCAACTTTAATGGATAACCTAAATCAATCAAGACATAAGATCCCACATGACTCTTATCCATGTTCATGAACTAGAAATAGAATACACTTCATATCAGAAAGGATAAAAACCTGTTGCACCATTTCCATGTTGGAAAACATTACAGAGTTGAATACATCTTGTTCTGCAGCTACAGTTTAATTAAGTTAAACAAAGTTTATTTCTTTGGTTTGTTCATTGGACAAGAAGCTGAGCTATGACTCACAGTCCACAGAAGGGGTCACCGTAGACAGTAGGTGTTCCCCATACCTTGTTACTTGATTGCCAAGCAAGGTATCTGGATCCAGCAACTAAGGTACAACTCTCCCTAGTCGGTCTGTCCCTTCCTAATGATGCCACTGCCTCACAGAGACATTAAACATCCTGCTTACTGCTTTGATCAACAAAGCAGCTCCTCTCCCTCAGGCAGCAGAGGCTCAAAGAGCTCAGCTTGGTTTCTGCTACTGACTTAGAGAAGGAGAGTTATATGGGCATCAGCACGCAAGAATAAGACTTCCTTAAGACAGAGCTTACAACTGAAGAAAGGAAAAAAACCAAGAGGGCAAAACTCCAGATTTTAGACCGGGATTTAGGGAATACGGAAGTTTGATTCTGCAGCAGGAAAATATACAAAATCCTTGTTAAGTGGGCTTATCTCAAGAAGAGCTGAGAAACAAATTTATCCCTGCAATAGAGAAAGGCTTTACTGAGGTCTACAGGCAGCAGCACAAACCCCCATAGTATTTATAGAGGTACAGAGTGCTCATGGGAAAAGATCAGAAATTCCTAGAGCAAGACTTTCACTAAAGAAAGTGAGGAAAAAAAAAAAATCTCACTTTTGTTAATAAACAGGAGAGCAATTAAGAAGCACCAACTACAACAATTAGAAAGAGAAAGGTGGCATCAGGATCAAAGGAGAAAAAAAGATCCTCTTACGGACCACGCAGGTGCACATTACGACAGGAGTCAGTCCACACTGGAACACTCTGAGCAACAAAGCAGTGAAGGTTGCAGGGGTTGTTAAGGATTTTTTAATATTTTTTTTTCTGAGGGGGAAGGAGAGAGCTCCCTACTTTATCACAGCAATCACGGCATATTGGAAAACCCTGCTAACTGCAACTATTGCTCTTGGCAAATCCATCCTTTTGGCTCAAACAGAATCTTCTATGCATTGTGTATTACTGCCCACCAGTGTCACTAAGGGGATAGGTTTCAAAACCAATGTGGAACAACAAAGGGATGGTAACTTCCTTAAGCAACAGTTCTTAAGGCTGACACAGTCTTGTTAAGCTCTATGGACCACAGTAATCTTACATCAGTGGACGTGTTCCTTCTCTGTTTGTGATCCTTCATGGAGAGGTGGAAGGAACACCAAATTGCAGAGATCATAGCAAGCATTTCAGACCAGTTATTCCGCCCGCTATTCTGATGTATTTAAGAACATTATTCTGAGTGCTCATTAAGAACAGGGGTGAGTGGCCCAGCTCATGACACAGCCTCTGCCACCACTTACACAAAAACTCTGTATTACCAAAAGGGGCACATTTTGGGGCATCAGAACATTATTTTTTTTTAATACTTTCTATTCTAATGTTAACTATGATGCCTAAGACAGAAGTCTTGATAGCCTCATAAATGTAAGGAACTCTGGATGTGACTCTCCCCTATTACATAAATAAATCTTTAACTGTAACCCACTTATTACAGGCATGATACTCCAACCAAGATCCATATATAGTATAGCAGTATTGTTAAATGTTACGTAATTTTTCTGTAGAGACAAGAGCCCTGAAACCTAAAATCCTATCTAAAGTTTTAGAATTGGCAAATAAATCATTCTTAGAGTTTCTGTTTGCAGTTTCCCTCCTTGATCTGCTCCTCTCCTTTCCTTTGTCCACTTCCCTCACCTCAACCATTAAGAGTTCACCCCACCCCTCAAAGTTTTACAAGTATCAATGAGTTCCAGTTAGGCAGCTAAATCAGAGAAAACCTAACTATAGCAATTACTATGCCAAGTGGAGACAAATTTAAAAACCATAAATTAAAAACCCAGGCAAAACCTCTCAAATTCCGCAGTTACAATTATCTCTCCTTCATTAAATACAAGAAGCACTGAGCTCGGTGTGAATGCCACCTTCTAATGTGTCACTGGCAGTAGAAATCTAGAACCCTTACTGAAATGTTGCTAGATGCCATTGCCAAAAGCTGCATTTTTTTTCCTCCTGCTAGATTAATACCCAGCAAAGCTGAAAGAGAATACTGATGGAGGCTAAAGAAGGCTTAACACCACTAATTCATGCATCAGTGCCGTTGGGCTTTGCTGAGCATTTTACTAGACTGCTTTCTTTCCAGTAAGATAACACAGTGAATCTGCATCAGAGACCAATAATTTTATTAACTGGTTGAAGTTGGTTGGGTTGGAACATGAAACATTTGGCAAGGCTGTAAATTAAAGGGTGTGCATTTACACAGTTTTCTCTGAGTGAAGCAAAGTTCATTCATAAAGAAACTTAATGAACAGTAAATTTTACTGCACCTATTAAAGGGAAAAGAATTTCCAAACGTATTTAGCTGACAGCTCAAGTACAAAGAAGGAGATTTTGCAACAACTAAGCTGAAAAAGTACTAGGCAGTAATCTAAGGTTGTCCTTCACCAGTTACAAGTTGTCCTCTCATAGCACTATCCTTCCCAGCAGGCAATTTCCAGTAACCACATGGAAACATGAAATCCATGTACACTGGCTGTAAACACTACTGCTTTTCTCTCCTAGCTGCAGCTGGAAATAGAACGTTTTCTTATTTCAGACTAATAGAAATGTCTGACAGAGAATTGCAGTATTGTTAAACCTGAGATTGTTCAGAAACACCAAGAACCTATTTGAGTGGAATGCCCTTTAGATCAAGCCTATAGTATCACAGATTGAAACCATGACTCTCTTACCTTTTTATGTGCTATGGGTTTTTCGTGACACTAAAATATGCCTTCCGTGGCTACTACTTCCCCTCAAATAAAAAAAAAAAGTAAGGATTTTCAAAACTTGCAAGGAATTAGAACAGGAAAAACGTGTGACTAAATCAAAGTTATTTACAAAATGAAAAGTAACTTCTTCTAGCTGTTGTTGTATTTAGTATTCTACACATTCAGGCAGCAAAGCACTAGGTTTTTTTGTTTGCCATAAAGCATATTTGTGTTTTCAGTGCCCATGTACACAGTAAAACAGGTCAAAAGTATATGGAGCATCCTGCTCTTTGTTACTTGAACCAATTTTACGCACACAGTGGGGACTGGACCTAACTGACAAATCAGCATAGCTCAACTTAGTTTTCTGTACTTGCAAAAGAGACTCTACTCTTTTTATTTAAAAGAAATAGGAAAACGAACATGTCACTCAAACTAAATTTCTTTCAATATTGATTTTAAGACTCCCCTCCCCCTTCCTCTACAGTTTGTTTTTGACAGGTATCACAAGCAAAACAACCCAGAAGACTGCTAATAAGAATCTCAAGTTCACAGAAAATAAATAAATTTACAGTCTTGTTTCCATACTGTGAAATCACTGTGATGTAGAGATGATCCATAATAACACAAGCAAAAATTGCAAAGGGACTTCTCTAAGAGGAAATTTCCTGTGTGCAGAGGAAGACTTCAGTAGCCCCCCCCACACATGTATGCTCATCAGCAGGCTCCTCTTATGGTACAAGCATGCACGTGCATTCATGTACGTTGAGATTACTTCAGCGCTGCTGCGGCCGGAGCAGAGAGGCTGACCCATTACTATGTGTCTGCTCTGTCTCAGATCCGACCCAGATGGGCTGCTTTGTGTTTTCAGTATACAACGAAGTATTTAACCCTTTTTCAGATACTATGGCTTGACAGCTAACTTTCCTGAGCCCTCTGGCACAGGAGCTGCTGAAAGCCACCCTTCCAGGATTTTTATTAACTATGCAGATGTTGCCTTTTCACCACTGCACATGCAGTTCTAGACAGAAGATCAAACCAAACTAGCCATAAATACTAGCCACATAATACTAAGAAGCTGATGAAACATGAGTCAACATGAAGTTCCAAACAGCTGGCAATAATATTAATAAGAACATTAAGTAATATTATATAAAAAAACCCTTTATAGATTGCTCAACAGAATATACTATCTTTTGAAATTTTCCAGGTAGAATCAATTGCTTTTAATGTAGCTAAGCCTGTCCTCAGTATTGTGCTATTAAAAAAAAAAAATAATAAGAATCTCATCAAGAGAGTCCAAGTGTTTTCCAGGAAAAAAGTCAGTTGAAAGTCTTGGGTTCCTGACCTCCTAAGAGCTTGAAGCTTATAATAATGTTTGCAGTTGGGTCCAGCATCAGCAGAAGCACACCACTAATCTTCCTCAATGACTTGTAAGAGCACTGATCACTGCATGAATTCAATGTCTGCTCGCCGTCAACTAAGCTCTCATTAAAATAACTTCAGGACTTGACTGGTTGCTGTTGTGATTTAAGATTTTTAGAAAAAAAATTACTTTTCTCCTGTAAAATTTAATAGAAAAAGTCATGCCAGTTTGTGAGACTTACAAAGGAAAACTAGCTAACAGAAAATATTGAGGCTTTATCCTCTGAATGGAACAAAACAAGAACTCAGTTCAGCCCAGGCTGGCATTACCCATGTAAGTATACTGAAAGCAACACAGGACACAGGTGTGTACCCACCACTTAGGCTTACAGCTGCTCTTCACCCTCAGCTGCCACCTGCTTTCCATTACCACACTATATGGTGTGCTGTGCTGAGGGCAGACCCGGATTACACAGCTGTCCAACTGCAGGGAAGCCACAGCAGCACACTGGGAGCTTTGCATGAGTGGGGCAGCATCGTGGGAGATGAACGGATGCCTCATTCATTCTGCTTCCAGTGCTTGATGGACCATATCTTCAAATGTTGCTCTATCAGCCTGTGTCATGCCCATGCCTTTAGTTATTCACTCCTAGTGTTCAGAGTCCAGGTCAAGGTATATACCTGGTTATTGCCATGAAGAGGATGTTACCACAGCAGTCCTTAGAAAGGCAAGAGTCAGGACATGCTTCCATTCATCATTAGGCAACACACAACGAATTCACTGTGAACACAAGAGGCACTTAAGGTACATCTATAGCTTAAAACAGTGAAACAGTTTCACTTCCTCCAGACAGGGTAAATCTTATGAAAAGATTTTGCTTTTGAAATCAGTAAATGTGACAAAATGACTACTTAGCAGCCAATAATTAAAAGACAATTACACATTGACAAGCAAGATGATAGCATTTCCTTGATGGTTTTATATAAAAACGAAGACAGAAACCCAAAGAACTTCTCCAATGCTATACTCAGCACCCTTTTATTAACAGACACTTTCTTCAGCAGATATTAAAAGTGATAAATGTCATGTTCTCAACTAACTGAAGGCTGCTTTTCTATCACTTGCAGATTAAGTTCAGCTGATTGCTGGGCAGATGGTAAGAAAGAGGGTGCATAATGTGTTCTTGATCTGACTGACAGAGATTATACTGATGCAGTAATTGGAGCACTTTGATATACCACTCCTTCATCCAGGGCCATCAGACAAGGAAGATTCCTCAGTTTCATTGATTGTGCTCCTTAGGAAAATGCATTTCAATTATTATTCGAGGCACAGAAGTCTATGTTAAGATTATTTGCTTTTATTAAAGTACACAATGTAGGGGGTTCTCTCCTGACACTGTCTCCACTTAGTGGGTGTGTTTTCCTTTCATGTATTTTTGGGTTTTTTTTAAGAACCTCCTGAAACAGTCAGGAGAACTGGAAGAGAATGAACTAGAAATGCTGCCGATGGGCACGTGTGCTATGTTTAACAGTGCTCTAGAACACTGCCATACCACAAAAAAAAAAAAAAGACATTAAAACTGCACTTATGGCAGAGTAAGCACACCAGGCAGGAACATCCGTGCATCCCATTTCCAGGTCAGCACAAAGCTCCCATACTCTGATCCTTCTTGCGATAACAGTAATATTTTAAGAGTTGGAGCAAACCCAGCCAGAACACAACTTCTGGTTGCAGAGATCTCTTCAAGCTAGAGTAACAGAGGTGCACGACTTCACTGCCTCAGAGGACCACAGTTGCTATCAGACAGATGTTCCTCCTTCAGACATGCAGTGAAATGGATCCTATCACAAGCAGCTAATGTGCATTCTTCAGGATCTTAGAAGCATTTGGCTTTTTTAATTTTTTTCTGTCAAACATCTCTCGCCGGCAAACCAGTCCCAGGTGAAGAAATGTTTCAAGAAGCAAGCAACAGATGTAGCCCACATCCTGACAGAGCATTCTTGACAGTTAGCAATTAGTTGTGAGGCTTTTTGTTCAAAACAAAACTCATTGCATAGTCCTTCTGCAAGTCCTCTGCAACTGGATGGTTCAGACCGACAAAAATACAAAGCAGAAAAAAGAAAGACAAGCTTAGAAAGCACTGTAAAAAGAGGAGCTTAGCTGAGGGAATATACCACAGCTTTATATGAATCCAAGACAACTTGCTGAGATTCATTTCAAATAATTTCACGTTCAGCTTTATGACAACCTGTGACCTCCAGGCCTTGCATCAGTAGGCGGTTCAAGTAGGCTGAATAAGGAGAAAAATCCATAAATGATTTGATTTTTCTAATTCAGAGCTTTGGCCATATGCCCAGTGAGGTCTCAATTATTTCAAGTCATTCAGTAATAGCAATTAAAATATCTCCTCATTAACAAGAACTAGATGTTTAAATACTGGGTTACAGTGTTAGGGAGGACAGAATATAACCAAGCTGCCCCCAACCAATCCACCTCTGCCCCTCTTCTGAACACGATCAAGACAACCTAATCAATGCCCAAAGCCACGAGACCATGCAGACAAGAATATTTGGGATCAAAAAAATTTACATCCTGAAGCAGGTGAGGCCTTGTAGTATTGATACTTGTACCTGTACTATTAACCAAACAGAGGTGAATGGATTTTTTTCCTTCAAGAAAAGGACTCCATGTGTGGTGACCACCATTACCAGCAGCACTACCACATGGTGGTCAGGTTACCAAAAACATGGGCAACAGCAGAAACCTCTCACAGGGAATCCCGGACATTTTTCATGTACCAGTGTTGGGGGTTTTGACATCTGTAGATGTCTTGCATGCTGTAGACCTTCCTGTAGACCTCAGTTTTGCACTGCCCATCATTGCAAGACACCCACTGCGGCTCTTCTGCAATCTCTGCCTCTGTTTCATGCTGGCTTTCACGTGACTGAAAGGTGTGCTTCTGACTCAATGCCACACATACTCATTTGATGCCAATGGCAGCACAGACCTCTTTCTCTTCGAGTTTGGACACAACCTCTCTGGTAAGCGACTGTAGCAGCCTCCTTCCGGAGATGATCTTAGCCTATTTCTAGATGTAATGTTGGACACTCGTGCCTCGTGATTTGTATGACTTTATCAGTATGCCTACTGTCTTCTACTTCACGGGTGTGCACAATCCTGTAATCATAGAAGCACGCCCATCATTTAAGGGGATGAAGCCCCCACAGAACAAACAGGCCGCAAAAGTTGCGGATTTCAGTGCTCGAAGAAAGGCACAGCCAGAGAACTAGTTAGGCAAGACAAAAATACAGTGACTCAAAGTTCTGAAGATTTAAGAACTTTTACAGGGTGGTTTAGCTAAAACTAAGAACTAAGGACCTAAACACTCACCCTATTTTCATTAGGGCAGGATACTATCAGCTAAATAAATGAGCAAAACAGTGGGTGAATTCTTTACAAGGAATCACCAGCTGACACAAAGGTACAAACACAACTGCAGCTGAAACTGCTGTTTGAACAATTAGCACTGGGTATGTAAAACACACAGGCAACTGTAAGGAGGTCTACTTTATGCTTGCTTTCAGAGTGAAGATTTCTAACCACGATGTTCTCCATGCTTTCAGACAACTGCAGTTTCCCCTCACGAAGAAAAGCCTCCCTCCATCTCCTGCTAAAAGATCCCCAAAGACATGGTAATTCTTCTTTAATGTATTATCTATTCCATCACCACAGCAGTCTAACCCGCTTTTTCCTCAAGGACTGATGCAGTTGCAAATACCGTTCTGCATCCCGTGACAGATTTTATTAATGACATCAAACACCGTTTCATGCTTTGCCTTGTTATGAAGTTCTGCGGTGGTAGCGGATATTGCCTTCCTTTGTGTAAATTCTGTAATTTTTCTGAGTTTTGATAAGGCCATTAATCACAACATGACTGCGCTAATCCAGACTAGACTGGTGTCCAAGACAATGCTAACAATAACTTCTCTTTTAACAACTGTTCTCTTTTACCCAATACTTACCTGTACAGATTCTCTCTGCTTGGGTAGTGGCCTTTTTTAACAAACACGGGAGAAGATGAGGACTAAAGTAACACGACTGCATTTCAGTAGATGCAGTCAGGATAGGGCTGACCTTACAAGCTCAGCATCTCGCTATGTTCTAATTGACCTCACCTTGCAGTGACTTCACTGGTAGTTGAAAATATTCAACATCTGGCAACACTTGGACTTAAATGATGCGAAGCACTTGAAAATTCACAAATGAAAAGGAATATAAATAGCCCTGGATTCTTTGCTCCTTTGTGTGGTAGCCTGATACTGCAAGCCTTCTGCTGACAAGTATTTGTGTTGCTTGCACTTGCTAACGGAAACTCCAGCTTCTTTCAAAAATAGCTTCCAAAAGGTCAACACCTACAGAAATCACCTTGCCAAAAAGGACAACTGAACAGCATTTGGGAGGCTGCTCTTCTCTGGTTTGCTCTTCATTTATCCCTTAAAATTTTGGGGGTTTGCACTATTCCAGTTGGGTACTGACTACTATTGAGAAGTACATTTCCAAATTATGTATTTTATTATTTCATTCCGCACCTCACCAGCCACAGAGGTCACATACATGCCTGTAAGCACATCCATATATAAACCACAGGCACCGTGTTACATATGACCCTCAAAATAACCAAGGAACATAGCAGCGGGTAAGAAAACACAGACTGGATCTATTTCTTTCTTGCAGCAAGGTTTGCTTCTTTCATAGCACCTACACCCACCTACTTTTAGATGCCTGAAGTACAGAGATTACTTATCCCTAGATAAAGTGCACTCACCACTTCAGAGGATTAAAACCCAGCAAGTGTTAACTGCAGCAGGGTACAAAAGGAGCCCCTTGCATTATACCTGCATATAGCCAGCCTACTACAGGAGATCATCTATGAGTAAGGCAGCAGAAGCAACTCCTTTTCTAAGCACTCTAAGTGTTTAGCACAGCATCTGCAGCTCCAAACAAGTCTGACTGAGTACCTGTCCTCTACAGCAGCCAACAGCCCAGAAAATTCATATTTGGAGCACAAGTGTGTTTTTTATTTCCTCTCCAAGATACTGTTCCAGCCTCCAGATTTATGGTAGGCAGAGTTCCTGAGTCAAAGGTGGTGCTCTGGTGTCGTACAGCCCTGACTGAATCTCCCAGAAGTACAGGAAATTATTGAAGTAACTTGGAATGTAGAGACAACCCTGTTCAGAGGATGTTTAGGGCAGATATGGCAGGAACCGCCTAGCCCAGGCTATGCACGCGAGCTCTTTCTCTAGAGCTGGCACCTGTCTAACCCAACAAGGAGTGAGCTCAGGAGGATTTCTCGCAGACAGTTCAGCTCTCTCGAGTCGACTTGCTGCAGGCAGCCACACACTGGAGCCATTGCAATGGAGAGGGGAAGACTGTATGGTGAGGAAAGGCAAAAGGCACAGCATTAATAAGTTCGGCCTCTGTGGGAGTGTGCAGACTCGACTGCTTGGTAACCTGGCTACTTCTTCATATACTTCATTTTTTCATGGGGAAAACAAGCTCCCCCTTCAGGGGGTGAGTCTAATCTGGCAGTCTCAGGTCCTAGCTTATAAATACAGATACAGTTGACCTTTTCAGCTGTGAAAAGGTGTGGCTTTGCAGGTACAGTGTCAGATACAGCTTTAGAGCAAGACAAGAAGTGCACTCATGATGTATATTTATCACATAGGTCTGTAGCAGTCAGCTGATTTCAGTGTTCTCTTGTGGGGTAAGTATTAGAGCTCACTGTGCTTGGAAATAGGCAATGTAATTTCCCAAGGTACGTAAACTGCTGGTTACCCCACATTTAATTTTTCTTCAAAGAGCTCCCTAATACCAGCTCATTTTAGAAGTCTCCAGATAGCTAGCTTTGGTTTTGTGGAGGGGAAGAAAACATACTTGTTTTGCTTTGTCATACAACAAAGGTTACTATTAAAGTGCTTTTTAACTATTAATAGCATTCACACACAACAAACCTAGTGTTTAATATTACAACAGTTAAAACACAGATCCTGCTCTGGGTCTCTTACGGCTGTGATTCTGTTCTCGGGCAGCCCAAAATACATTAACTGTGTGACTGGAAACAGGATTAGATGTTCTGCCTGTGAAAGAGTAAAAGCACGCCCTTCCTGCAGCACTTCATAAAGCTATCTCTCTGTTAAAGCGCAAGGAATATTATGATAGACTTCGGTGACTCTAACTGACCCAAAAGATGGGGCAGAAGTCACCTTGACCTGGATGCCGAAGGACTGGGCATAACACAACAGAGAAGGACTCCGATCCAAACATCCACTTCGTGTGAAACTTCAGTGCAACTATTAGATCATAAATCCATATCTAATCGGATACAGCAACAGGAAAAACAAAAGATGGTATGTGCAATATCTGCCAGAAATAAAGGAAATTATTACAGTAACCTGGAATAGAGAGGAGACCCAACCCTTGACAACTGCTAGGTTAACCAGAATCAAGATGTGCTCCATGTTGTTACGCCTCTGGAATGTTAACCTCGCTAAACATTCATACATTTTGGAAATCTGCCCATCACTTATGCAGCTCATGCTTTTGTAACAGCAACAACAGCTTAAAAAGAGAGAGAAAGAAAACCCTGAGCGTATCCTTTTATTTAGAGCAGTGTGTTTATGATAGCAGAGTTCTCTTTCTAGAGGTCAATCCACTGAAAGCCACCAAGAATCAAGCTGAGATTACTGTGACTGAGCCTCCTCTCACTTCCCTTTCAGAAAAAAAAAAAACAACCACCCCAAAACATGTGCTATTTAGAATCATTGCTTAAATTTGGAAAAAGGGTAAGGACAGACCGCAGAAACCTTCTCAGTTCTGAGACCCCATCCCCAGGTACCCACGCAATCTATGAATAAAGCCTAGAAGATCATGCAGTGACAGAACATGCAAGCCCCAGTACATACTTCTCCGAAAATGAGCCAGATTTATTCAAACAGAAGCTAGAATTAGAAAAATAGCAGATGGCCAAATGCAGCACCACTGAAATTCCAACAGCTTGTTTTAAAATGTTGCGTTAATTCTTAAAATAAGGTTTTCGAATTAGAATAGATTCTCTAGGAATGACAGGAAACTTGGTTCAGACACAGAAACTCAGATATTTTTTTTTCAAAAATTGACCGGACACCATTAGCAAGCTCCCCTTCTGCATTTTCCTTACATCAAAAGGCTGGTTTAGACTCCTCTGGCAGTCATAACTTAAGTTTGGAGGTCTCTTAAGCTATCCTCACCTCAGTTTCTCTGGACAGGCCTGAAAACAACTCACATCCACCTCCCCAGCACTAACACCCAGCTGGTAAGAGTGTGTTACTTCAGCTGTACTAACTTCTTAACCTCAGTGCCACTCTGTTGTGGGTCCCTCCATCAGAGAACAAGATCCCTCCTAAAGACCAAGGCATAATGTTAATTTGCCTTCTAGGCCATATCTAAACTAGCAAAGAGGATAAAGACAAGAATAAAACTATCATGAACAGAGTTCCTTGGCTTCAGTGTCATCGGTAGAGCCCGAGGTCAGCCAATTCCCCACAGGCTTCCTGCTCAGGCTGAGCCACCTGCTCAAGCTGCCCACAGCGAGTTTCATCTTTCTTGGGTGAAACAAGACTTTTTGGGAGCGAGGGAAAGAACTTAACCTTCATTACTTTGCTTGTTCCTCTCTCAAAGCCGTTTAAAAATTAAAAGTAGGTAAGATAAAAGTTCTTTTCTCCCCCAGGAAACGCTCTCCCCCATGTACTACCACCAGGTAAAGTCAAGATGCTCCAAAACCCACCCTGAGGACACTGAAATCACCGTGTCTTTGTGTAGGGACAAACACCACAGGAAAGCCTTGCTTTAGAGCTCTCACCAAGGGTGTTTCATTACTCTTAAATTAAAACTAGAGCACTTACGTCACTCCCTTCCCCAGCCGCTTGCTTACAGCTGCGAGGCAAAGGGGCATTGCAAATGGCAGCTGAACCCAGAATCGCGGACTACAAACCACAGGCGGCACCTCCAGTTTAAGGCGGGCTGTGCTCACACGCAGCGCAAAAGCAGCGTTTTAAGTGCTCAGAGACTTACGAATTCCAAAGGGCAGTCGCAGT
>JANHFX010012785.1:0-15417 GCA_027560015.1 Chloroceryle amazona | reverse complement strand
TGGTTTTGTATATATTTGTACATATTCTATTTTATTATTATTAATCATTAAAGCTGTTCTAGTTTCCTTTTCTAATCGCTAAGTCTCTCTCCCTGGAAAAGTCATAATGTTATTTCTGGAAATTATATGGTACAGCTGACTAATTTGTTCGAGTCGTGCAAAATAGGAACAACTTTGAATTTGGTTCTGAATAAAACAGAAAAGAATAGGGATCTTAATGCAAAACAGCATCCATTCTATATTGTATTTCCAGCAAACTCTAAAGAGATAAACATTGTTACCACTAAACAATTCTTCAATGTCTTACAATTTGTCTTGCTGAAGTAGATCCGAAAGAGGCTATGGAGGCCTCTTGGTGCTGAATTCTGCATCGTGTGACTTTTGAGTATATAATTCACCTCTAGCCTTGAGAAGGTATTATGCTTTTGAAAGCAGCATCTAGAGTGCCAGGTCACATCGCATAAATTCAGTTCAAATACTAGTTTCCTAAGCAACACGAGGAATTGATTTATTAATTGTATTAATAAATTGATTTGTGAGGAAAGCTCCTGAACTTCTTCTTTGATAATGCATCTTGTCAATAATATCATTACTCACTGCTATTGTAACTTATATCCCAGATTCCCACTTGTCTGTTCCAGTAGTACAGCCACAAGTCTTCTACTTTGTGCTTCATTAACCCAACAAACTGGTCAGTCAGCATTTTTCTTGGCTAGTCATCCTAAATATGATTTTAAAGTATTTTGGCAAGGTTAAAGCATTCTCCAAAGGTTATGTGTTAGGCATAGCTCCTTAATGAGAGCCACGGGCACTTTCTCTGTCTCTGGGCTGTTCCCTGTCAAAATTAGGGTTAGAGGTACCAGCTCAGTGTTGTTCTGTTCCTTCTTGCTTGTCTTGAGCTGTTGAACCTTCCAAGATAATATTTATAAAAGTCACTGCACTTCCCTGCAGTTCTAGGAAGACATCATGAAGTCTGTGTAAGGCAGAGAACCTTAGATCTAAATAACTGCATTAAATGAATCTTCATCTGTGAATTTTGCATAAGCTATTCATAACTGCTTGAAAGTTGTGCAACATCAACTATCTGACTATCTAAGAAGGTAGAGATAATTTGATTTTCTTTCATCCCAAGCTGAGTCTCTACTATAAATATTCGATCAGACACTCTGGGTATCCATATGAATTTCTCTATCTATGAACATACTGACCAGGAAACGTGTTTGCTACAGTATTTGTGACAAACTAACATAAAGGGACCATGCAAAGAGATGAAATATGTAGAATTATGATGAAATACTTGTGGAACTTTCCTTTGTCAACTTTTACCTAGCCTTAACCTCACTCTGGCTTGATTATCACATTTTTTACCAACTATTTGATTAAATGAGTCATTGGTTACTCTTAGTTAATTCCTAACTATATATATATATATCACATTTCAGCTCAGATTTTGCCATTTAGTCCCTGGTTATTAGCCACTAATATAGAGGGGATATGGCATATACCCCACAGCTATAATATTTTCTGCATGTTGTCTTTAGACTAGCTAGTTTTTCAGTAAGTCCTTAAATATATTAGTGTCTCTTTTTTGGCTGGTTTTCAAAGGTCTGAGATGGCAGATGACACTTCTTTTGGGTTGAGTTTTTTCTTACCCCAGGAAAGCTTCTGAGTACAGTTAAAGCAGTGCCAAAGCTGACTGAGGTACAATTTTCCCATTGGTTGCCAAGAAGATGTTTGTAGTTCACCAGCATCGTGAACTGAGATAGATACAGTCTCTCAGCAAAAACTACGATCTCAGCATAAGCAAGCTGATCAATAAGTTAATGGCATGAATCAATGAGAAAGATTTGGGAGAGATCTTAATTAAAGAAACAACTGCTGATACAAATTATGTTTCCAATGTATTGATGTAGCAGAGGGCATGAGGTTGAACGGAGATGAGTGCTGATCAATGCCTTTAACATTTGCATTCCTTTTCTTCAGAAATCAGCTCTCTTCATCCGTACACATACAGGCACACGCACAAGGAGACACACATCACTAGCACCAGCACCTCAGAAGGACTTTGGTTTCTTTGTCTTTATTGATTCCCATAGCACTCCTCTGGAGGCTATTATGGTCGCCTCACTTTACAAGGTGAAATGAAGGGCTCCACAGGCAAGATGATGCTTATTCCTTTAGACCTTCCTAGATACTCTCACAATACCTTAAATCAGTAAGAAGAGTTGTTTTGCCTCACTGTGAACATCATAAACTACATGTTGTAATGTACAGATATAATAAGGAAGCATAACTTTGGCAACTTACAGTTATACAGAAAATAAAGACAGTATTCCCTAACACAAAAGGACAGGCATCTGTGCTTGTGCATGGGTATATGTACATGTGCGTGTATTCAAGAGAGACACAGACAAACAGATGGACAGAGGGGGAGAGAACTAGAAAAAGAGCATTCTCCAGCAGCTGAACAGCACAAATATCCAAAGTCAATAGCTGGTTTCCCCAAGTGATTCAATCTGAGACACAGTTTAGAGACATCAATCTGTGATGTCAGCAATGCTCAGCATATAGCTAATGGAGCTTCAAAAGATCAATATTCAAACCTTCCTTCTTTTCATGCTGGAAATTCACACCACTGCAATATCTCCTGCTGGATGCAAAGTACATTTTATTTTAACTACTTTTATCACCACTATTCACATTTTTGCTAGATCAGATGTTGGTGTGTTTGTTTTGCATTTTTTTTTTTTTTTAAATTTTGGAGGAAAGGAAGCTTTATTCCCTCAGATACAGAACAGTAATTTAAAGTTTAGCTCAGCTGGCAGCCATGTAATCTATCTTATTTTCCTGTCAGTTTTTATAATGAAGTCAAAAGCAATCCTAAACTGGTGTCATAATAATCTAATGCTGTGTAGCAATCATTATGTTGGATCCAAAAATATGGTTTTTACTGCATACACAAATTGAAGAAATAAAGAAATGTCAATTATCATCACCATAGTACTAACCCAGAGAAACAATAATAAAAGTATGTGATAGGAGGAGAAAGAAGTTTTTAGCTACTTAAATCATAACCAAGACTCAATGAAAAGGATGAAAAAAGAGAAAAGACTGAAAAGTATATTTCAATAAAATATCAATTTCCTGTGGTAGAATCACTGGGTGTTTCATTAGTTGCCTTTAAGAGGCCATAGAAAAAGCAGGGGAATCTAAAAGATTGAAGTCATTAGCAATATTAATATAAGCACTGCTCTAAACTCACACCCTATCTACAGCTAAACTGTAGCATACATCACATTTATTAGAGAATAGCTCTATTGACACATTGCAATATATGTAAACTTGCTGTGTACATAGTAAAATGATTTAAATATTAAGTGAACCCATGCTTCCAAATATTAGTTCAAAGACTGGTAGAATTGGAACCCACTCTAATCAGGCTTTCCCATTTCCTTCTCCCACAAGAAATAAAAGAAAAACAAAACCAAGTCAAATTAAGTTGTTAAATGGTTTAAGGATTTGATATCTTTTGCTGTTAATTTAAAGGGCTGAGCTGCAGCTCATTTCTTTTCATCTTTATAGCAAAGCACAGGGTGACCCCAAGGGTCACTGAGGATTATCTCTGTGTCTTTCCATTCCATCTTACGTTATTAGTTTACACTGCAAATGAGAAACTGATGTCAGAAATATGCCAAACATTATTTATAAATATAGAGGAAGCCAGGGTGAAGTCTGATAGGTCTGTGGCTTAGCATGTAAAGGACTCAACAGCAATTAGTAATTGAGATACATCCACTGTAAGGTGGAAGCTGTCATCTGAAGAGCAGAAAATATTTTCTTAGTATGTTGGTAATTTACATGAAATACAATTCTGAAATATCGAATGCTAAGTATGAAATGGATTGCTGATACTATAATAATAAAAATATATATATTACTAGAGCAATGTCTTAACATAAATATCACTGAAACCTTTACTATTCTTAAGTTGACTCAAATCTAGTATAAAGTTACCTTACATTTTTCCATATACATTCTTTGATTGACCTTAACATACTGCTTTTTGACAACTTTAATTATAATTAAGAGTATTAACTATACCAAAATGTTTTCAATGGTGCATATAAGAAGATGTGAACTTTCTCCATTAATGGAAAGTCATAGTAGATACACAAGGACTTTTAGTTAATCAGAATTCAGGAAAAGTATCCTACAGTACAACACTATATCTCTGCATTATCATAGATAAGGGGAAACTACCCATTGGCCGAAAAATACCCAAGGCAGAATTTAATTTTCAAAATTCAGTAGAAATTGACTGTCAAGAAAGTGAGAGGGATAAATAGTTAACAAGCAACAACATTTAGGGAGAAGAAATTGCTCTGGCATAGCAAAATCTATTGTACCTTTACCTGTTATTTAAAAACTAATGCCTTGGTATCAGATGCTTTATATAAAAGATATGCATTCAATTTTTTTATGCTCATCATAAGTTCCTGGAAAGATGTATTTGATAAATATGTTATATTTATGTGATATTGTCTTATGCTATATGACGCTAATAAATCAGAAAGCATGAAGGTCACACATTTGAATAAAGATGCTGCCTTTGTAGTTTTTTTTTTTTAACCTAATCTGTAATGAAGTTAGAAGTTAATGAAGTGCTGTGACACAGAGAGGACACAAGCACACAAGCACACAGTCACACGGGAGGTGATCTTTAAGGCAAATGCAACAAGTTGGAAATGTCATATACCCCACTTTTATTAATGCAAAGAGATGTGATATTCTGGCATTGTTACCAGAAAATAGCAAAAATCCCAAACACCTAGAGGATTTGTTCATACAAAAATATTTTTTAAAAATATATTTCTAACCAATTAGGTGACTAGGTCTTCCATTAAAATTTCATTCCAGTGTGTTTTTCTCATCTTCCTCATCTCTAGCTTAGATGAATCTTCACACAAAGGGAGTAACAGGAGCCTCTAGTATAACTGTCCAGGACTTTCTAAGGAATCTGAGTTACACTGAGATACACTTAGTGTATCATGTATAGAAATATTGTCTGAGTTTTTAGATTTGCAAGTTCATTTCACTTTTTTTTTTCTCTAGTGATTATCTAACATTTCCCATATCAATATTTTATCTTTATATTCCTGAACAGTAGTCCAAGTCAAAACAAATATTCCATGTTCAGAACAATCTCCAGGGATGGGAATGAACAGCTGGAAATGGGGAAAGAGAGTCAGAACTTCTTAACTCAGTTACCCTGCCAAAGCCAATGGCCCATGACACTACTTCATCTCAAGTCTTCCTCAGTGCTTAGCTACATATTGCTGTCTCCAGCAGGGTCACAATCACCCCCCTGTAATGTTAAGATAATTTTATTAAATGCAATTGTCCAGTTTTATTTGTCAACATTACTAAAGTGAAGTCAAGCAAGACATAAGGCACTGGAAAAAAAAAAAAAAAACAACAAAAAAAATTAATAATAAAATAAATAAATAAATAAAAACCACAAATAAAAACACAAAAACCAGAAGAGTTTCAGTTTGGTTTAATGAAAAGATTAGGGAACAGGTGAAGAGAGAGAAAAAGACCAGTATGTTTGAAATTAAAACATTCTATGAAATGCACTAGGGCATCATTTCATTTGGAGAGTGTGACAATAAGAGAAGATGAACTGTATTCAAGTCCTGAGATTCTAGCCTGAGATACTGCAGACTTAATTGGCAGAAAGACAAAAGTGTGGGTGGGCAGAAGGAGACAGTGGATCACTGGTATCTACTGACTCTTGGTCTGCTGCATGGGTACTTCAGCATATAACTTTTAAGCTGTCTCTTCCTAAAGGTCCAGGTGTTGTGTTAAACCAAAAGGTCATGTGTAATGTGCAAGAAAAATGAGATTAAGACATCCAGCATGCAGTCTACAGCTAGACAAAACTTCATTTTAGGAACACAGAAGTTTCCTACATTCTGGTTACCATTTCAGGAATTTGGACAGATTTTCTCCGTTGGCCCATTATTCCCAAAGTAAAATGATGCAAAATTATGAAAAGAACAACAATAATAGCACCAGATTAAAAAAAAAAAAATAAATAAAATCAACAAAACATAACCAAACAAACAACAAACAAACAAACAAGCAAACAAAACCAAAACCTAATGCTGTTGGAAATCAGTAGTGTTGAGTGAAAATATCACTCTGAGGACCACAAGATAAAAAGTGTCTTCAATACACATCCTAATGTCCCTTGTTCTTACTTCTAAATCTGCACACTTATTCAGCTTTTTCCATAGTTTCTCCTTAAGCTAATAATCCTGGAACACACAATTGGCCCACTGTGAAATCAAATACTATTTATCTCAATTGAGGCTACACAAGACAAACAATTATAAGTGATGTTTTCAAGATGCTGGGAGAAGACAGAGAAGAATGTCTTTGCCTGATGTAACCATGACAGTAAACATCAAAAGAAAAGAGCAAGTGCCTAGATACAGGGAAACTGAAAACTCAATTTTTGTTTATGTCTAAGTTAAGAGTCAGCATTCACTTACAGAGGTGAAGAAAAGTGGAGCAGGCCCTTCCCTATCCCTCATGACTTAAGTGAGCTCATGAGGAGCAGGCGTTAGCAATACACAGGGACATATTTGTAATAACAAAATAAAACAAGAACATCTAATCAGTGGTATACAGTACTACACAAATTGCTATCCTACAAGTGAGGCTGGGGAGTACTCCCAGCGTAGGTGCTTTTTCACATAGCATTTTATTACCTGTTACTTGCATTGGCTTATGCAACATTTTTTATACACTTTTTGGATCACCATCGTGAAGACATGGCTCTTTACTCTGGCAAACTATACTAAAAGTCCATCAAAGCTTTGATGAATTCACTGAGTCTAAGTTAGAGGGTTGATGTGTTTACAGGACTTAGCCTGTGTAGCTCTAACATGTGCTGCTAAATCTCTGGAGCTCAGGCTTCTCTGCAAAGCAGATTATAAATCTTTCCCATAGTCAGAGAAAGAAATATTTGAAGAGTGAGTAGAACATCCAAGTCTTGCTGGTTTGGATGGTCTCCTAGACAAAGAAACCTCAACAAGGCTGAAGGAGTGATTATTAGTGAAAGAATTTGCTCTTTACGTGAACACAAGCTTCCTTGCCCCTCAAGATGCCTAATAAGAATTGCTACAAGCAGATGGTAGCACAAACAACCTGCTATGGCAGAAAGTAGGTTTCATCTGTCTTTTCAGGATATAAAGATGCATAGAATTAAAGCAGTTTCTTTCACATCATATTAGAAATTGATCATATTACAACTTAAATGTAATGATGAAGGGTCTCATGCTCGTCTATTAGCACATCTAAAATTGCTGGAGGTACTTTGCTTTTTGCCTCATGCATTACATCAGAGTACCATAAGTACCTATGTCACCTCTGTCACCTTTCTGTAACACAGGTTTTTTTAAATGGTAGGAATATTTCTAGGAAATCTTTCTAAAAGCCTCATTGAATTCAGCATTAAATTGCTACTTTCTCTGTCTACTAATGTTTTTAATAAAATATAATTATTTACAATAAAAAAATCACAAGATGATATTTCTAAATGATCAAGCTACCATCTAATCTATCTAATAGATTTTTGAAATATTTTAATCATTTTAATTCTTGGAACCTATCCTAGGTCTGCAACTATTCACTGCAGGCTGTAAAACAGTTAGTTTCCCATTTACTGTATATTAAATTCCCTTTTCAGTGCATGTCTATGCACTACACAGAAAAGAGACATACACATTGTTGTTCATACCTACATTCACTTTGCCTGTACATAATATATGCAGTGTAGTTCTCAGAAAGCTTCTGAACTTATTTAAAATGTTGAAAAGCTTCTTCTGTGTGAAACTCTTTGCAAGTTGTGAGCTGTGTGTATTGATGAATGCAGTAAGTTCAGATTGGCTACCATGGTGCTATTAAACGAAGTAGAGCCACAGCACAGGCTCAAACACTTCCCAGATTGGTTTTGCCTTGGTTGGACTTGCATCCTTTTCAGACAGCACTCAGTCATACTACAGGGGACTGAATAATTCAGAAGTTACCAAGAGGCAGTATGTACAATATTACTTTGGTTTTTGAGATGATGAGATTTCAACTGTGCCAACACACACTGTGTTGTGCCACATGCCCTCAGGAATCACAGAGGAGACTCACAATCACTTTATTTACAAGCACAAACACAGCCCTTTAGGACAGTGCTAAGTAGAAATGAAAACAAAATATTATCCACTTCTAAGATGGGTAGTCTGACTCCTCTTCCTTTGGCTCATTGTCGGAGGGCTGTTCCAGAATTCCTTTGATACGAGTGAAGAAGTGACTGTTTAAGATACTGCCTAGTAGTAGTCAGGAAGTAGGTTTTGTATACTTACCTATTTGTCTTTCTAATAGTCACTCTGTAAAATTATTTCTGTTATTTTCTAGCATAGACCGAAGAAAAGGACAATTCCTTAATTTTGTTTATCCTGAGAGATGCGTTGTATTCAGGGTCTTGATGTACTTGTCAGAGGATGCCCTATCCTTATTTCAGGCATGCTTCAGAAAATGGTTCATGCAAAGTAATCCTATTCATCAATGAAATATAGAATATAAACACATATGTGACTATTTGTTTAAGTATTTAAGATACTGCATTATTTTTCCATCAGAATGGTGAACTAAGACCATGTTTTGGACAACTGAATGCTCTAATGAAGTAGAGTAGCAACAACAGAATAAAAAATTTTATGTGGACACACCCAAAAAGAAGGCATACAGAACAGTAATAAAGCAATGCTGATACTAGACCACTAGGTATTTGATTTTAAATTTTGACCAAAGAAGTTATAATTTATTTCTTTTTTCCCCCTGAACCTATTTAAATATTTTGAATGTCTTAAACATAGGTGTTCATTTCTGTAATTAACTATACATATATATTGGTTTCAGACAACAGTTAAAGCATATTAGAGGTACCATATCATATCATATTACTGGAATCCTACATGTGTTTTGTAACACACATCTTTAGAACAGAACATAAATTGCTTTTATTGAAGGATGTGACTTCTAGGTGTACGTTAGAAAAAAATATTATTAAAATTATCATCTCAGGGTTATTGCATTTCTATTTATTTATTTATTTATTTGTTCTCAAGGAGGCAAAATAAGACACTTTTAGTGAAAGAACAAGTAATCAGCTCCAAATAGCCAATCAGCATATCAACCTATCAGGGCACACAAAATACAGGTCTTATGGAAACTGCTCCAACTCCAAAGCTTCGATTCTCAAGGAGAATGACACATTCTGAGACTGAGACTATAACTAAGAAGATGGATGTGAGTCCCTCTCTCCTGTTTGCCAGGGAATACCATGGATAAAAAGGTTTGGATATGCAGCAGGTATGTTTGGAGATTGGTAAAATAACTTTAGAACATTGTTACTTCTCAATCCTCATTTCATGATGATTATTTTAGAGAAAAAAACATGACATAGGAAATACTATTTTACAGAATAAATACATTGCTCAGAGTAGAAGCACTGTTCTTAAACTATATATTTAGCCATTATGATTCCTTAGATCTTTTGTGTCATAAATTAACATGTTTACGTTCTGGTTTAATTTGGAACAATCTGGGGACACTGTATGACAAAGTTTATTAAACTCGATGCTTTAAAAAAGTTACTATTATTTGAAGTGTAGGGAACAAATATTCTCCTTTTCCTACCTCTGTACAGAAAGTCACCCATAAAGATGATCTGAATGACTAAAGGAAGCATATTCAAGGAATATGGACTCTGAAATATTATTGTCTGCTAAATCAGGGGCATTCCATGACTTTCCATGCAATATTACTTATTCAGCATATCAGAGGAAAAAAAAAAAATAGAAGTAGTCTATATTTGAACTTCTTGGCATTTAAGATGTGTGTGGTTATCAGGAGAAAGCCCAGCTGGTTTTATGATTTTTCAGCTTCGATGTTTCAGTCACCTGCCTACAAGACAATGGCACAACTTCAATTTTGCACAAGCTATCTATATATTTTGCTGCTGTGAACACATTTATATTTTAGGAAAAGATATAGTCTTACTCTAATCTAAAAGAGAGACAAAACACATATTGATTTCCATTAGACACAAATTTGGATCAAGGGCTAAAATTTTCAAAAGGATAAACCTGAATTTAAGCTCTTAAACCCCAATATTCAGTCATATTAAAACATGGCCTGATTTTCAGAACTATTGAGTACCCAAGAACTCTTGTTGAGATTAAATGTTTTGGGAAGTAAATGTATAAAAACAAAAATAGAAACAAAACCAACAAAACAAAGGAAACAAAACCACTAAAACAACACCAAGAAAAGAACAAACCAAAACAAAACCCTGGGACATTTATTTGTATATCTGTGGAATCTAAATTTAGGCTCCTATTTTTAAAATTCTTGGCCTAGATGTTATGGAAATGCTTCACACACTATCGATCCAATATTTCAAGAGGCAAGATGAATATTATAGCCTGCATTCCAGTTCTAGTTCTCTAAACTAGTTTTTTCAATCATGTCTGCCAAATATATATACTTCTGACTGTCCTTAATACAAGTTATTCAAATAATAATGCTGCAATAAAAAAGCAAAAAGTATGGTGCTTTTCTGTATAAAACAAAATATTTCAATACTATTCCTCCAACTATACCAGCTTTTATCCCTGTATGTGTTGTGAAATGATTTGCTCTTCTGGTGTTTTCATAAATGTATATCCTTGCTCACAGGTTGCTTTATTTTCACATATACCTAAGTCTCTATATTTTAATCAATTTAATATTGAAATCTATATTGGTATAAATACACATACACCTATATAATCATTTTATGGAAAACATGAATTCTTAGTAAATAACATATTTTGTAACAAGTACGCCTTCTCTGTCAAATGGCAAAAGGAATCAAGAAGGAATAAAATGGCATAAAAGTACAGATCAGAAATTACTTAATAAATATAAAACTCCTCAAGTATGAGGTATTGTAGTGAAAGTGTGTGCATGTTTGGTCAAAATATAGGAATTTGCAATTATATACATACAAATAAATATGTTCCAGTTGCATGTCCTCAGTTTCTTAAACCTTTGCTTCCTGGATAGAAATTTTCTAAGCCAAATTTCCATGTAGTGATAAGAATTTCCATATAGTGATTAGTTCAGACATCTTTAAATATGAGAAAGAGTTGGGGCAAGAGTAAGAATACTGTAATACTGAAATACAATACTTGGAATAAAAAGACGTGATTGTGAAGAATGGAGGAAAGATTAGGTGAAAAGTAATGCAGATTTTTATACTTTATAGTACTGCAGATTTCATATTTTATTGATAATAACAACATTATTAATGCTGGCTCCTTATACTGAGAGACAGACTTTACATGTATAGTAAATTGGCTATATATTAAGAATGCACTGAATATCCATTTGTAAATGTGTATCGAGCCATGTGCAGTTTTCTAACATCAAATGAAGAATATATGTATAAGAGAATATTCATGAGAAGAATGTGGATACCCTTAGCTGAGAAACATATGAAACTTGAAGTGCCCATATCGCTAATTGCAGTATAAATGTCGAATTTAAGCAATGCTATTTTGTAGATATGTTCTCAGATTCATGTGGCCACTCCACAACTCACTTGCAACAGAAGGATAGCTGAAGCTGCTTTCATCAAAAGGATTTTAACCTAAGAGTGAGCTTTTCCAATTGCTCCTAAAACTTGAACCATAAATGTTCAAAATATACACCAAGACTATCAGAAACATTTGAGTCAGAAAACACTTTTTGATTAAAGATTAAAAGGTTCTGTAGAGAATTTTAAAGTTTTTTGGACAAAAAAAAAAAGTGTTTGGAGATGGATTTTTTTCCACAGTTCATTATCAAACAGGGGTTCAGTCTGAGGGCTGGCCAATCACTGGATCAGTGAGTGATTGATTGGACTGTGGGATCTCCATGCACAGAGATACACAAAATTCGGTGGGACACAGCCCTGAGACACATGATCCATGTTGTTTCTTAGGCAACGTTCAGAGTTCCTTTGCAGCCTGAAGTATTCTGTGATTCTGTAACTAGTCTGTATCACTTCAATACCAAAATTTCAGTTCCAACTAATTATAGAGCAATTTGCAAAATGTATGTCTTTTCTGAATATGCTGTAGATTATGGATCCAGATATTTCTTTGATGTCTTTGCTCCCTACAAACAGAGAGGAAATAATATCTCTGGTAAGGCTTTGAAGGTTTTTTTGTCTTCTGAAAAGAAACTGCTTTATGTCTCTGGACAAGCTTGTCTGAGGAGAGCAGAGAGTGAATGAACAGCCTAAAGCAGCAACCAACTGAATCAACAACCTAATGGCAGCAATCAGTTCCCACAAGGGCATTTCTTCTGTAGCACAAAGGACAAATAGATATGTAAAGATAATGAAAAGGAGGACTCAGCATTTAGCATTTAGACTCCTGAATAATACTTTCACTGAAAAACAGCAGCCACATAATAATGGTTTACACTCACAGAATACATCTGAAATGCCTACACTGCTAGGAGTACGTCATACTTCTTTTCTGCAACCCTGAAACAAGACAGAACATCAGCTGACCAAGAAAGCTGGAAACGCTATTTTTCAAATACCATACCATGTTTAGGACTCCAACACACCAGTTCATTACCACAGCTTAGCCAAGCTAATGTATGTCAGCTGACCTTTGGGAACTCTGTGCATATTTCTAGACTTATCAAAAATGTGAGATACAACAACTTCATGTAGTTGTCTTTCACTGACATTTTAGCTAATAGGTTTCATCTCGTGTTTGCCGTATGCTGAGTGGATATGAGGACAATTACTGTGTTCAGAGTGTATATATATGTTAGTTTGTTAATCTTGTGGATATGTCTGAATTCTCAGGGCACAGAAAAAACGATGACTTCAGGACCCAAGCAAGAGCCAGCCATCACGTTTGGTTCACTGTTTTGTAAAAATCACTTTGATCCTACTTTAATTCTGTAACTTGAAATTGCAGATAGTGTGGCACTTTTTTCCCTGCCAGTGACAAGTTTTAACAAAAGGTACATTTCTTAATTTTTCAAACTGTCTGGAAGTAGGGTATGTCCATAACTACCTTTTTGGAATGTGAGTAGAGCAGCATTTTCTGTTCAGGCTTTACGGAGTGTGTTTGGTTTAGCCACCTACATGTGTTGCTCCCTGTGAAGCAAATGTTTCCATTCCAGTGAAGAGAATTTCCATACATTCTTGCTTGAAAATAAAAATGAAATGGAACCTTTGCTAATACTAGAGAAGTATTTCACATGTACTCTAACCCACTCAATTACTTTTGAGTCAATGAGTAGGTAAATCACCAGATATATCACTAGGCTACTAGGTATTGATTTGTTTGCTAACTTAACCCATGGTAAATAAAGGCTGGCCTTGAGCTGGAGATTAGGGACTATTTTTTGCTGTACTTCTCTAGAGTCATGATCCTTTCACTGGCATTTAAAATATAGCATTAAAATGAGTATACAGTAAGTAAATATAAAATAAGCAAATACATTAATGTAATGGAAGCATCTGAAAGGGAATATTGAGGCAAACAAAATCTGCAACCCAGTAAGAGACTGTGGATTCTTGTATTCACTATGTGCCCAACACTGCACTTTTTGCTGATGGAAAACTCCCATCAACATTAGATCAAGTCTTACAATGGCACCATATTCAAAGTACTTAATTTGAGAGTCCTCTGGAGTCCCAATTCAGAGGTCACCCCTGCCATTTCAAAGGAGAATGCTACAGGGACATCGACAGAGAATCCATCCTCAGCAACAGATTTTTAATGCATTCTAATAGTATGTGTTTAATGTGGAGCTACAGCCTACAGAATTTAAAAACAAAACCATGCAATATGCTTTTAGAAATAGAAAGTTATTCATGGGATTTTCCCTGTATTTTTCTGGTCTTCAGACACTGGTGGCTTGGAAACATACACTGTTCTTTTGATCTGCATAACTATCCTGCTAGCGATTAATTACTTAGATACTTCTGAATAAATAGGATGTAAAGAAATACCTAACAAAAGCCTAATGCATCTCCAATGATGGAACCCTGTGCTATTCCTGAGATGAATATCCTTTTCAATTTTTTTTTGAAAGACAAGCAGATTATTCAAAATTATGGCAATCAGATACTGGCAGAGAAGAAAAATAGCGATATGCTGAACAGAAACCACTTAAATGCTGCAAGTCTCGATAATATAATATTTCCACAACTGTTTCTGTTTAAAACTAATAAAAATAAACATAAAACATTCCCTTCTCCTCCTATCAAATTCATTACTTTGAGCGACAAAATGACAAAATGATTAGCTGTTAATAAGGCCCTGGTTTAAAAGATTGACTGACATTGCATTACTCATTTAATTTCCGCTTCTCCTAGGTTTTTTTTTTTTTTCTTCCTCCAAGCACAGAGGGAATTAATATTATCACATCAAAGGCCTCCCTTTAAATGGGGGAGAAAAATCATTTAAAAGGACAGAGGCTGTGATTATTCAAACTAGGTTATTTGCACCTTGTATATATAACGGTATCATGGTACAACTTTATTTTGTTCAAATTGCTGTCAGTCACTAATAGAAGAAATTTGCTTCCGTTTTATCAGGGCTACTGTGTTCAGTCAGATTTGTGGGTGTGGGACAGGGGGTTCAGGGTGGGCATTAAACATGAAATCTGATAAGAAGGATATGAGGAATGGGGAGTAAGGAAGGCACCAAGGAGACTGATTGCAAATCCAACATCCACAATGCAAATGTTTTTCCCTGGTCTTCCTTCATGGTTTTCTTTCCCCTCTGTGTGTGTTATTTTTGTTTAAAGACACAGATACGACCACACACTGAAGTGCAAGAATGAGCCTCTGTAGAATATGAGATTTAGCAATACAACTCTATGTTTTGGTATTTTATTTCCTTTCACTTTGATTCCTGACAGACAAATTATTCTAGGAATGATTTAACACCTAAAGATGTATGTCATATTCCATAAGTAGTTGTATCAGTGGGAAAAATTATGAGTGGCACAACCCTTGGCCTAGAAACAGCCAATGATCTATCAGCATTTAAGTCTTGGCAGATTGAATTATTCCCCTCTCTAACTGTAACTGTGTTAGGGCTTGCATGACAAACAGTCCACTTGTCAAATATTTATCCTTCCTCCTAAAAAAAAAAAAAAAAAAGGGGGGGGGGGGGGGGAGAAAAAAAAAAAAAGCTTGGCGAGGGTAGGGGGGGGGGATAAAAGGGGGAAAAGACAAACCCACGCTGGAAATATGAAACATAAATAAGGGGGGGGGGGAGGCAGGGGGAATGT
>JANHFX010012783.1:0-10021 GCA_027560015.1 Chloroceryle amazona | reverse complement strand
TTGTAACCAGATATAACCTTGTCAAACAGTGTTTTTAGAATCATACTCTCAAAAAGCAATTTATATTCAGTGTTCATTTTGTCTCTCTTCTCCTCTCCTCTCCTCTCCTCTTCTCTCCTCTCCTCTCCTCTTCTTCAATACAAACAGCCACTGCTGGAAGAATCTGAAGGCTTTATCTGTCTACCTATAATCAGGCTCTTCCTCTTACCACTTAACAGCTATTTCAGGATTTTCAGGTTTATATTCCTCAGACTACCTTTTGCCAATGTCATTTAATATTCATTCAAGTACACACTGAAATGTGGTGAAAAAAACTCTTCAGACAGCTTAATAGCTCTCTGTCAATGTATTCTTAGACTTGGGATCTTAGACTTGGGAGTGGTTACATGAAGTCAAAACCTGGAAAGTGAGCAATTACATAGAATTTTAGAGGGTATGTGCATGTATATATACCTTTGTATGTCTCTCATATGTAATATCTATAAATCACAACAAAGTTTCCATTCTCCATACTGTATCTCACTCATTTGACCATTTGTCACTGGTTCACAGCAAAGTGACAAAAAAAGTGACTTTGCAATTAGATAGTGACATTTCCTGGTATTTCAAAAAGTTAGGACATTAGGATGACCTTCACATTCCTTAGACATGCTGGAGATTTGGCTTTTGTTGTGAATTTTATATTTGATTTAAACTGTGTTAAAGGGTGGTGGAAGTAATTTATGACATGGTGTTGTTTAGGTGTGGAGTAGATGTTCCTTGAAAAATACCTGCTATTTCTCTGTGAAGTGCTTCACTTCACAGTTTGCTTTCACACTAAAATGAGACCAATCTCCAAGATTTAATTATTTTAATTCATATTCTTTAAATTAATATTATTTCAGAGTGAATTTCCCTAAAAAAAAGATCTAGGTAGTAAAGGATATCTCTTCCATTCCAGAGCAAACATTGAGTGCCCAAGGTCAGACCTTCTATACAGAAACCTCTAGGATGCCTCAATTGAACAAAGGAAGGAGAACTTCACTAGGCAGATGACTGGCACAAAAATTCAGTGCTTAACAAGAAATTTTTCATATTCCAATTATTTAGCAATTATTCTCTTCCTGTGTGAATTTTTTTACTGTTCTACTTGGGAGAAAGATGAGGTATTTAAGAGATGATTCATATAAACTACATCTTTATTAATGTATCTCAAAGATTTACTCTGGAAGAAAACAAGCATTGCAGATCATCATTCCTTTTTTATCACTTGCACTTGCTTGAAGGTTTTCATTAAATTTTCCTGTTCAAGCTGTGTATGTTATCCAGTGGTTCTCTGTGTTATGCTGGTTGCATACACCTCTAACTTATCTCTGTATTTGAAATTCACCCAGCGGGAACTGCTTTCCAGTGCTTTCTATTTTTAGCCCAATTTTCCATCTGCCCTGTCAAGCTGAGTGTTTGTGTAAACAATGATATATTTTCCCAGATTGGTTTTGATTCTTAATTAAAACACAAATACAAGGCATAAAGCATACTTATTCATTTTTATGTATTGTAAATGTTGAATCATTCAAAGTATACATTTTTTATACAGTTTCCTAGAAGGAAGTAAATATATCAGTTCCCATAGTTTCTGAAGTAGCATAACTTCATAAATCTGAAATTTGCTTGTAGAGTGAAGATGTTGATAAAGATTGACAGGACTACCCAACCAAAATATATATATATATGTATATATATGCTTTTTTTGTTCTCTCCAAATCTTTCTCCAGGAAAGAAGAAAGTGTATGTAGATATGCTAAAACTTGCAATGGACTGACTGACTTGGTTTTGCACTTTAATTTGTCTTACCCAGTGTGTTCTGTTAAAAGGGAGGGATTTTTAAGAGAAGTACAAATATCAGCTACCTTTTTTGCCACTTTTCCTATCGTCCTTGAGTGTTTGAAATTATAAAGCCAAATGAAAATGAAAGAAGAATTCAAACCTGAAAGTGTGATGTCCATTTATGTTTGGGAGGTTAAGGCCAAACATGGTTATATTTTTTGTCTCTTTTGAATATTGAATTTATTCTTGGTAGCTTATGAGTTATTAATTTTCCAGCTTTTCATCTGTTATGTAACTCAGGAGTCTTAGCTACAAACCACTTGAGAACATGCAACTTCAGAGACAGTCAATAGGAAATGTGATTCTGTCAAGACTATGTAGAGCAATTGAAAGGGCTGGTTGAGAGATTTGCTCTTTAGGCAATAAGCAGTCTACCTGTCACTCAGCATGACTGTGGCTGCCAGGAGTGCCAGAAAACTCATTACAAATGGACTTGCTGGCAATCAGAGGTGTGTCAGAGCTCTTCAAAGCAGGTTGATTACATGCAGAGCCTGTACAGATAGTATAACAGCCCGGCTGGAGCAGACAGTAAATATAATTACTGAAAGAAGGGTAAGGTGCTGAGGATAGTATGGAGACCTGTGATTAGATCCTGATGGATCACACAGTACAGGAGGAAGCTAATCCTTCAAACCTCTGTAAGTGTATTAGTCCATGTTGTTTGGAGTCAAATGAGTTATATATTCACTCTTTACATTGGAACTTTAAAAGAGATACAATATTTTCATAAAAAAACCCACCAAACAAAACAAAAGAAACCAACCAAACCCCCACACAAAACAAAACAAAACAAAACCCCAACCAACGACAAACAAACAAAAGTAACAACAGCAACAAAAACTAGGAATGAAAAAAAGTAAAAAAGTTCTTCCTCACCATCTGTTGATTTCAGTAAATCATTCCACTATGAAGAAATGCAACAGCAGTTGGCCTCTGAAGAAAGTGTTTTAAAAATATATCTTTCAACTAATTTAGTGCAGAAGGAGAATTAGAGTTCTTTGATTTCTACAAATAATTCTTTGCGGTTCAATTTCACAAGTAGATTACACCATGTTCAAAAAGAACTGAGATCAGACCAGAACTTTTCCTTCAACAGAGACATTAGTAATGATCTTTCTTTTCTTGTTCACACAAAGCTAGTAGAACTCATTTGATTTGGTATGAATAAAGCTTGCTCTAAAAGCATGTCACAAACAGCTAGTTGCTAAGTGAGCAGTTTGTGAAGTAACTAAATAAATTTCTCGTAAAGATTGGTTGAGGGAATAACCATTGTTTCTGTTGAATAAAGTACTAAATGGTGTTTGACTTTCAGTCACTAAGAGTTTAGATTATTTTTGTTTTCCTCCTTGTAGGATCAGATTGCTTAATACATTTGGTAGATTTCGTGTTGCAATGGTAGAAAAATGTTCATTTCGCTTCACTTTCTACAAGGTCTTTGTGTCAACCCCAGAATGAGAGGTAATATGGACACTTTTTAGAGGTGCCAAATGGATTTCAGGAGACATTCTGAAAGGATAAAGTTATCAGGGTTTTTGTTGGAGTTAGAAAGCAATTCTTTTCCAGCCAAAAATTGTATTAGACATTATTTTGTGTGTAACATTTCGCATTGTTTTTAGTTACTGGCTTCTATTTTTTTTCACATTTTCCATCACTGATATAGTATCAACAAAGAATACAGTAGACAGGACAGGTAACCTTAAACTGACCAACGAGTAATTCCATCCCATTCGCCTTAAAAATGAAGCAAATAAACCTTACAGGTACATATGTAAGGCGCAAACACGAGTTGGTTTATGTTATAGGAACATAGACTAGAGGGCAACAATGTTAAAATATGCACAATTACATATTTCCTATATTTGTTTAATCTACCATGACTAGAAAAGTTTCTCTAGTTTTTTCACCTCCTTTTTGAAAGCAGTGTTTCAAGTACAGTGTGTATATCCCATGTTATGATTATTTTAGGTTCTGCATAAACTGATACCATTGTGGTGTTTATCAAGCTGGTCAGGCCAAACCTAGCACTTTCCACAGTGACTGCTGTCACAGGGGAACAAACCTAAGAAGCAAGCAAGCACCCACAATAAAAAGGTGGTTCTGGTTGTCCATAGTTAGAGTCCTTCCATGTGCTCTCATAAGGGAATGTTGTCTAGATAGATGGGGGGAGAGAAAGTTTCAGTGACAGAAAAATGGAAGCTTCAGATAATTCTGGGCTTTGATACTGTTCAGATTTTTCATTTACTCACATGCTATCTTCTTCGCAACTCCATTTTACTTCTCATATGTAGAGAATATCATGCAGAAAGCATCATTTAGACTTGTAGATACTCTATAGGTCTTTGTGTCTTGCTTTTCATTTCAAATTCTTATTTCATTATTATAAAAGTCCATTTCATAATAGATTTAAGTGGATGACTACTGTGCCAAAATTTCAAGAAAAGAAAATGATGTCATAAATTACAATTGTTATGGAAATCCTCTATCACCTTCAAATATAGACATTAGAGTAATGTTACAAGTAATGAAACTACCCTTGAAATAACAAAATAAAAAGCAATACCTGGATGATAAAATTGACTTAGTATCCAATCATCTGTCACTGGTGTACCCATAGAAGTAGAAGAATTTATTTATTATTTATATTACATACAAAGGCACAGAGATCTTGATTTTGAATAAACTGTATTTGATGAAAAAGCTGAAGCTTTCTCCTAGAAAGTACCATTACTTTGAAAGTACTTTTTTTTTCTCATTTAGTATAAATTTTTTTAATTTATAAAATTGGTCATCTATAAAAAATAATCCAAGAAAGTTATACTCTCATTCCAACTCTGATAGAATCATCCATACACTGAAAAGATGCAAGATTCTGAGTTTTCCTATAACAACTAATAGAGATTTATCACCTTTCTAAAGTGAAACAGCAGAAGAGCATCAACAGTCCAATTGATAATATGGCTGTTACTGGGAAGATTGAATAACAGGGTTTTTTTAATGCACTCTACAACTTCAATATTACACCTTCCAGTAGAGTTCATGCCACTGTCAACTATCTTGTGGACCATCAGCAGAATTTTTAACATTTCCAGTAGGCTGGAATGAAAACCAGCATAGTCCTGTGGGCCGGGAATTTGCAATGGAAGAACATTATCGTCAATAGCAGACTTGCTATGATATGATCATTAAATGGGCAGTTCTTAAATTCTTTCAGAACTGAAGATAGGCAACAATGAGCACATATGCAATCAAGTTGCACTGTCCAATGTAAAATGCAAAGCTAGTGTCACAGTTTAGGGTCTGGGCACTCTGCTAGACCTGTAACAGACACTGTTAACCCTCCTTCCTCCTGAAAAAGGGAGAGAGACTTAGAGATTAGAAAAGGAAACTAAGCAACTTTAATGAAAAATGAAAATAATAATAAAATGGAATATATACACAAATATACAAAACCAGTATTGGAATCAACACCCTTTAATGACAATTATGTCACCATCAGCACTGCTGTGGAGTAGTCACTGGGGTGCCAGGCTGGACTCAGCAGTATATGAGAACCAGATTCAGAAATGCAGAGATCAAGTTTAAAGGCAGAATGGACAGAGTCCTCCTCGGATACCAGCCACTGAAGAAGAAGAGACCTTGGCTCTCATGATCCTTCAGCTTTATACCAAATATGATATATTTCAGATGGAATACTTCATTGATCAGCTTAGGGTCACCTGTCCTGTCTGCCTTTTACTTTCTGAATCCCCAGCACGGCATGCAAGATTTAGCAGTGACCTTGGTCTGCACACGAATCCTGGGTAGTTATTCCAAACATTGGGTGTTATCACTAGAAGCAGACACTGTGAAAATGTGCTATTAACTTCAGAAAGTGAAGTTACTTAGACTAAGATGAAAATTAAAATCACTGAGCAGAATTACTTCTGTTTAACTGAAACCTGGACACCTAGATATGATTTTTTTAAAGAAAAAAAGAAATGTATGTCACTTTTAATGAAATAATTTATAATTCTCTTGTGGAACAGAAGTGAAGAAATATTAGCATATTTAGAGTTTATGTTACTAGTCAAAGTCCATAAAAGGTAGCTCTTTGCAGCCTGCCTTTGTTACGGTATTGGCTATCAGTATAATTTTACCCTGGCAGGATGTAGAGAACTACAAGAGCCCAGAACTGAAGAAATAAAAAGTGTCTTTGCTTCCTCTTCACTTCTAGCATGAAGAGCATGCTGGTAGCTGTAAAGATGGAAAAATAATAAAATTACTCCTTTATGGTATCTATGAATCTCTTGAGCTGTCAACATGATGCAGACAGTCTGTGAGGGAAGGGCTGGTGCAGGCTGCGTCACAGGAGGGAGGTCTGTCACACACCCAGGTCACTTCCAGTTTGACCAATATGATTTTGCATATCTGACTGCAAGCAAAAATACATTTTTACAGAAGCAAGAAAGAAGCTTTATGCCATACACTGCACTGTAAAATACTTATTTTAGATAAATGTCTGTCATGAAATGAATGTTTTATGATAATTATATTTTTTTATTATGTTGGTCAAAAATATCCCTTGCTTTATAAGACAAATTAATCAGATAATAAGCTAATAAAGCTTGTATAGCACTTTAGAGAATGCGATTCACAAAACTGTTCTGATAAAAGTATGTCTCTAACTTTGTATTGTGAAGTCATATTGTCAATAAAATATGTATTCCAAGATCTAGGACAGTTTCAAATTATGTGTGCTGACATACAATTGCTAAGGACATGAAAGCATTTGAGCCCAGGTGTGTATACATAATCCTGAGTAAGCACTTGTAGATTCGTTTTTTAAGAGAGGCGGTTCATTTTTTAAAGATAGTTTATTTACTAAGAATTTTTTCTCTGCTGAGTCATCGGACTCTGGAGAAAAATAGCTGTTGATTTTCCCAAACTGGAATTATTTTACTGCAACCACTAAATTGCCGACCCAATTTTGCCAGGGGACAATTCTGAATAAGAGCATGTCTGTAAATGGAACACAAAGTATTTTCTTGTCTGTCTCTCATGAATTTATTTCTTCAAGCTAAATAACATTCTTCCCACAAGCATATATACACAAACATGCACCTTATTTATCTCAGTATCTAATCAAAGGTAAATGACATTTCTGGTTCCCATGGCAACTGCAGTTCATTCATTGACCTTTTTCTCATCAGTATTTGCTTTATTATTCAGCACAAAAAACTACTTGTCATATCAATAAGAACTCTAATATTTATAGGTCTTAATGCTTTTCCTCTGTCCAATCTAAGAAATACTACTTTCCAGTAGTCCAGTCTGTCACTAGAAAACTTAATATAAATATAAGAATTATTTGTACTGTTTCTGAGTGTTATTGATGTATGCTATGTCTATTATTTGAACACATAGCAAAAGATTATTTTTCCCTCTATTTTGACAAGATCAGCTCTTCAGAGAATTTATTTTATCTCTAATGTGAGAAGCTGATTTCACTGGCATTTCTGTCACAGACTTAAAACACAAAACAGCCAGCACGTCTATTCTTGTCTCAGAGAGATAAAATCTGTTCTAAAGAGAGGAAAGAGATGCAAATATTCTGCTTGATTTCTAAAAAAACTTTTCTAATGGAGAAGGAACAAATGATCCCACCTACAATCTTTCCCTGTATCACTGTGTAGGGTCTGAGATTGAACTTCAAAGGACACTTGCCTTTCATATGTCTTTATACTGCTATTTCTAAAGCAAAGGTGGGCCTCTTTGTTTTCTTGGTTTAATCAAGTTTATATTTTAAATCCTTACGTATCTATGATTTCACTGCTATAACATGAGACTATTACTTGCTTTCAATGTGGTTTATTATTATTATTATATATATGTACACATATTCTGTGTGTATGTGTTTTCATATATATATGGCAGTAATGTTATATAACTTTTCTGTGCCATTCTATAAACTACAGATAACTTAAGCATGCTAAGTCAGAAGTGATCAGGAATAAAACAACAAAATACATCTGCATTTGTATTTTAAAAATGGTGTAAATGGAAGAATATATTTTGTGTAACAATTCTTACATTTGATATGAGCTAGGTACTTCTGTTTAAAATGTAGTCCAGACATAGTAAACCACTTCTTTATGTGGGCATGTTAGCTTGTGCTATCATTACATTTAAAGCTAAGTGTCTCAATAAACACTTTTTTTATCCTAGTTGAAAAAGGTAACATATGATTGGTAAATTCCTGAGAAATTTTCCATTCTTTCAAAAACTCTTGTAGCTTCTATCCTTTTTTTATTATTTCCCCTATTATGATAAGGGGAATATTAGTAGCTTAATGAGGTAATCTTTCCTTCACAATAGTACTGAAATTTCATAAAACTGACTTCATCATAGCCTCAGGCACATTTTGGATCTAAAAAGTTAAAATCAAAATAAACCTGAACAGATATATGAGTAAAAGTAATCAACAGTCTCACAGTAGTAGGAGAAGGACAATGTACAGGAGGTTAACCTTTAAATTCAGGAAATGTGCTATATATCTACACAATACTCTGTGGTCATCCACAGTATTCTAGTGAGGTTGAGATAATGTTTGCTCCGATCGTATCCTGAGAAGGATAACATTTCAGGATCTCTGACCCAATGAATCTGTTCTCTGTACTCAGCAGCTGCCTGCCTTTGGCTGCCAGTCTTCTCTCCTCCATCTTGCACCACATTACTGACTGCAGCCTTATCAGCCCAAACCTCTGTGTTTGCTGTTCCAATAGGCTTGATTACCTATATCTTATCTCAGCCTGACTGGTAGAAGTTATTATTTGAGTACATGCCTGCTACATTTTCAGATTTTTATCTAGTATTGTACGTGCCTCAGTTGTCAGGAGTGCAAAAGTCATGTTAAGTGAATTTTAAATCAGACATATCATTCATGCCTAGTAGTAGATTACAAACAAAGGCTACATTGTTGCTATGAAAATGTAAGGTGTGAAAAAAAAAATTCTATTTCAATGAAAATATTTATTTCTTTATTTTAAACTCTCCTATCACCCATAGTTTTTCTTGAAGGAAACACTTTTCCAGGAAGGTTTTTACCTCATGATAGAAAATGTTATATCTAATCATAATTTCCCATATTCCAACTTGTCTTTGTTGTCTTTCATCCCATTACTGTGTATCTCTAAAGAGGATCCGACTCACTCTTCCCTGCATTGTTTGTTCAGGCATTTGTAGACAGTGATAATGTCTCCCTGAGCTTTCCTCTCCCAAGGCTGAAATGGCCCATATCTCTCAGCGGGGATGATCTAGGTCAAATAAATAATTCAAAAGATACTTCTGAGCCGTATGTATATTTGAATAGTTTAGGCTAGGACATCCTTCAACTATACTCTGATAAGTTACCTCGTCTTTAGATCATACCCTGTGTGTTTTTCTGAATAATTTATTGAACAAAAAATGAACATGCTCTAAAAGAGGGCCAAATGAGAAACAAAATATTGGAAATTCTTCAGTTCTCTTTATTGAATACTAGAGATCCTAGGGGAAGAACTAGGTGGAGAATATACCTCATGTATCTCTAGCTTGGCAAAGTTTATTCTTCTAGCTCTCGGTGTAAATTCTGTGGTTGATACCAAAAATTTACAGCTCTGGGCGTATTTCAAATATGCTTGAACTTGTAAATTTGGTTTCAAAATGTAGATTGCCATTCAAAAACACAGTCAAATAACTTTTGGCTCCAGATGTCTACATCTTGAAATATGTGATGAATATTAAGCTTGCCACTTGAATTATTATGTATTAATATGGAAAAGAATTTGATAAATGGCAGCTTTGTGACATTTTTACCTTTATTGTTCAATAACTATTTCTTCATTATCTTCTTTCATTTCCTTTTAAATAGTTCAAAATCAGTCCTCACTGGAATCAGCCTTACTTCTGGAGGCACTTTAAAATATTGAGATTTGTCTTCTAGGAGGAGCAGAAAGCATGGCAACCAAAGGTTATTTTAGATCAACAGAAATGTCTAAAAATAACTGTTCACAGAGGACCGCTGAAGATTGTATCCTTTGTAACACAGGTGAAAAACACAGAAAGATTTTTAATTCTTTCTTTTTTTAAAATTTATTTTATTTATTTTCCTTCATATATATATCATAATTCAGTAATT
>JANHFX010012782.1:0-28980 GCA_027560015.1 Chloroceryle amazona | reverse complement strand
AGGGAAGGGAAGGGAAGGGAAGGGAAGGGAAGGGAAGGGAAGGGAAGGGAAGGGAAGGGAAGGGAAGGGAAGGGAATCCCAAGGCACAAACTGTTGGTGGCTGACAAGCAACTAGGAAGAGGTTTCACTGTATGATTTCCTGCTTTTCTGCCATCCTCCTGGACATCTTCTGTTGACATAAATAAGTGCATGTTTTCTTGCTTTTGATTCTATTGGTAAAAATGCTAGTAATACAGGGTGTGTACCAACATCACTGTTTTAATTAAGTGGAAAGGGATTTCCTTGCCTTCTAGAAACCGCTATAGCCTTTCCTTTATTGCAAAGAAAGCCCCAAAACTTTAGCTGAGACATCAGGTTGAATCAGGCAGGTGCTAGTGAGGAAACCCATTTTGAAATATGTTACAGCCACCCACAGTAACTGTCACTGAATAGCTAAACTGTTCGCAAAATAGAGTGAAAGCTTTGAGAGGAATCAGAAGGAAAATAGAAAATGGGAATACACCTGAAATCTCACAGAGAAAGCACTGAAAAACAGTTACTTTCAAAACAAAGCAAGCATTTAATTTTTAAAATAAAATTTTAAAAAGGAAATAATATATCTGTGACTTTTTGAAATGCTGATTTGGAATGGAACATGTTATTTGCCAGTACTGAGTCAAAACACTTCTAGTTTCTCAGACCAAGGTACTGAAGAAGGAAAAAACCCCTTCAAAATTCTAAATCAGAATTTCTACCATAAGTAAAAGTTATCCTCTTCTGTTAGCATGAATTTCTGACAAATACAAGTTGGGTCATTAATGAATCTTCTGAAAGGGACTCAGCACAGGATTGGAGAAGTCCGAAGCTGCTTGTTACAGTGTTCATACTGCTGCTTCCCTGTCTGTAATAAGGAATCATGATTTTTTTTGCTAGAATAGCCCATTGTCTCCAGGTCCTCCTCTCTTCAGTTCACTTCTGAAATAAAAGCTTTGTTATGATGGGTTCCTCAGAGTGATGACTTGGATGTGTTGGTAGGCATACAAGCATGAGAGGGAAATGGAATTCAGGGCAAGTCTAACTGATTTGGAGATATCAGGGTAAAATATCCCATATTTCTCCATCCAGCTACAAAATGAAAACTCCTTGTTGTCATTCTGACAACCACGGGTTTTCTCTCTCTTTCAAAGCTGTAAGGTAAAAAAAATAATAAAAAAAAATAAAATAATAATAAAAAAAGCAGAAGCCTATTCAGCTTTACATTATGCTAAAAAAAGTTCTTGCACCAGATTTGTCTTTGCTAAAGTGAATGCAAAAAAGCCCCCATTTATTCCCAAGAGTCTTCTGGCTTTTTACCTGAGAGACTGGAATTCCCAAGAACTGTAGCTGCAACATCACATATCTAAATCACTACACATTAGTGTGACAGCTATTTATTGCTTGCACATATTTCTTAAGCAACCATATAGGAAGCAATGGATATTTTATTTAGAGCAGTACCTGGCTTATGCCTGTCTAGAGTTTTAACAAAGTTAAACTGTGTTTTACATGGTTGGTATGGTAGGAATATCTAGCATACCAGTACTTATTCTTCCTGACTGTAAGTCTATTTCTTCTAATTGTTTCATTGTAGTATGTGCAATAAATATAAATCCAAAAGGAAAGAAAATGAGCTGAATTAAACTTAACAAAAGAAGGAGGTGTGATATTAAACTAGGACTTACTAAATTAACTAGAACTATGCTGTCTCGGTTTTCCATAACAGTGCTTTGCAAGATGCAATATTGCCGATACACTCAACCAACATACTTCAGGGATGATTATGTGAAGGTAATTATTTGAATTAATTGAGTGTTTTATGGGTGGGAGAAAAATGGGGGGTTGCTTATGTTTAAGTTTTCCTGTACAAGGTGACATGTAATTTGCTGGGAATATTGGATAGCTAACAATCAAATTCAAAGATGGCTGCAAAAATGACATACTATTTCAGCTTGCTAATTTAGCATAACACCTATTTTCAGTGATCATGGTGAAGTTCAATTGGCTTTCACATGGACACTGCTAAGACACAGGGAGAAAAGAACCAGTTATCAATAAGAAGTCGGACCTTCAGGAAAGCATGAGAGATTGGAAAGATTAAGAAATTTTGGAAAATGTTGATCAAATTCCTTTCTGGGTCATGCAGACCTTTGCCTCCTCGAATAAAGTGTCTGATGGAAGTAATATGCACTGGCTGTGGAGCATACATTTAATCTTCATTCATCACAGTCTCAAATTAACTGAAACACATGTGGGAACCTAGATGAGAAAAGTGTGGTCAGATCTCTACTTGAGTCATCTAATTGTCCCTGCAATAGTGTTCTGCAGAGTGGTTTTGTGGAAATGTGTCTTCCTGCTGTGATAAACAACATCCTTTTCCTGCATAAACTGTATGATGACATGACAATGCAGGAGTATAAAGCAGCTGCTACCAGTCGAACTGGACAATACAGGGCATTGCTAGAAACTAACATTGCTTTGCAACTAGCACAGCCAAATTAACTCCAGATCAGGGCAAATACTGCAAAAACATTTGCATGATTTGTGCTGAATAAATCTTAAAAGCCTATCTGTGTTTCTGCAGTTTAATCTCTGATAGTGTTTGCATTTCAAAGAGAAAGATGGGCTGAAAGAAGGAAGGAACTGATTCAGCACAGCACTCTAAGCAGCTGCTGTTACACTGATTACAAACATTAAGTTAAGCTTGTACTAAGTATTTTGCTGATGGGAGTAGGAGACTCAAATATCCTTTTATTGTGAAGAGAGATTTCCACTTATATCTCCTGGATCAGATGACTAAGGAAAATTGTATGCTGATGTGGTCTCATAGATTGAAGCACAGATCTTCAGCTGGCATAAACTGCCATATGGCAATTGTATGAATAATCTGAATGAAGAGCAGTTTATAACAACTGAAATTCTATTCATAACTTCGACAAAATAGTTTATTATCAAAATTTCTACGGACATACCAAAACTTCATGTTGTCTATTCTGCAAAAAGGTGAAAGAAGACAGGTAGAAAAAAAATATCCAAACAGTTAATATGCCTGTGGGAAGACCACAAAACATTTCATTCCAGATGCATCTTAGCAATGTATGAAATGATTCCTGTACTCAAATGCTTAGCAGACATCGCAGAGAAAAGTGAGACACAAAAGCCAGTGATTTTGGTAGGCACTAAGATAACAGAATTTGAAAACTTCTTTAAAATAACAAAGCTTAACAAGGCACCTGGCTCTATGGAGCTCTGTGAATTTGACTTCCACCCCACTTTCAGTGAAAAATACCTCGTTTCCTTTCCTTACGTGGAATTTTTGACATGAAATACTTTCCTACCAACTGAAAGATTGCATGACACTTGGTGTCATTGGTGCCTTGATTGGTGGGGGTAAAAAAAAGTCTTGGCTTGTGATGATCTAGGTTCTTGCAGATGATTTCTGTTCCTTAACATTTCAGTGATCTCTTTTGGCTTGTAACTGCCTTTCTTAGACATATAACAGCTTCACAACCTGGGGGAACTCTTCTGTGGTCCCACTTCGCACATTCAGGGATTAAGCTAGGAAGAGCAATCATTTTAATTACCAATGAAATCACAAGTCCTGGAGTACTTGTGAATAACAGCCACAAACTGCAGCCCTGTCAGCCTCCCTGCAGGCTGTGGTGATAAGAAAAGAGTGAAGGCAGAGACAAACCACAAGGGAGTCTTAAAATAAGATTGATTATAGAATTTTAATAATTATTTGACTAAGCTTTACAACTGCTCCTGGCTTCAGTGACGTCAATGTAAGATTTCTGTACCAACTTCCATCTTTTCAAGACAACACAAAGCCTAGATCTAAATTTGATGGGTGTGTAGCCACTTTCATTTCAGCAAAGTAAAACAAAACTGGAGTTGGGATCACTATTAAAGAAACTGATTATGAAATATAAGAGAAGTATAAAAGAAATAATAATGGCTTTTATTTATAAATAAATAATTGACGTTTAAAAATTAATCATTGAATTGAAACTTTTGAAAACCATATAAAAGAGTCCCTCCCATTTTCTTTTGAACAAACAAAATATAAGACAGAGATTTTGTGTAATATAATCAGCATAAGTGGCACTATGCAAAACTGCCACAGTTGAAGAATTGGCCCATAATTTTTGGAATGCACATGTTAGGGCTCCTAGCTTTGAATTAGATAACATGCATTATCCACCAACTTGCATAGCCCCAAAGAAATCTCAGAATCAGGTTGACTCCTTTGGCTTCGGTTAGGTTGATCCACCCAGACACTAAAGCTTCTCCTTTGGTGTTGCTTGCTTTCCATAAATGGCTTTCCATAAATTTATACACAAGCATGCTGAAAGAGTAACATATTTGCAATCAAAACATATGTGGCCTATTAAGGCCCTGAGTCCTAATTAGTTCAAAGGTTCAAGAATAAGCCTTAGAGTGCATAAAAGTTGTGTCATTTTATCACTTTCATTTCTTCAACTCCTCCACAACCTTTTAACAGTACTGAAAATCCACTGCTAAGCTCATTATCCTGGTTTTATAAAAGCTAGATCATGAGCACACAGCTGGGACCATTGCAATATCTGAATTGAACTCACTGTAATAAACGGAGCCTGTCTATCAAGGGCCTTCAATTAGCTATCTACAGGAAAAAAATAGTATCTGAACTCATTTGTTTAAGGTTTCATATTTGGCACATTGGATCCCAGAAGTCTTATCTCCATTAAAAGTAAAATCCTGCCAGACTTTGGTCTGTTAAGAAAACATATCACAAGCACACACATCCAGTCATACATATATAATTGACTAAAGATTGCAGCATGGTTACCCTACTTGCACATATTCAGAATGAAGGACCATAAAACTCGTTGTCTTAATTCACAAGGAATCAAACCTCATCCAGTCTTGTGGCCATCCAGGAAATGTTAACATACTGCAGTGAGAACTAAAATCTGTGTCCTGACACTCAGGTGTCACCAGATCTTTCCTTATGCTCTGACACATATTCACAGCCATTTGAAGCCAGTGGTCCCTTCCCTCCCTGACATTTCCACGAACTAATAATTTATCACCTCATTAGTTTCACAGATGGAAAACCAGATAAACTAAGTTTATCCATTTCCAGTCTAATTTCATTTTGTGCAGCACCTAGAACTCCATTAATGCAATAGCTCCAGCTGGCATTGCAGAGCAGGAATGGGAACACACACATGCATCAGTTCTTTGCTGAGCAGGGTTTGAGCCAGGAGAAAATTCACATACACAGGATTGTTTCTATCTAGTTCCTCTTGCCAGCACCAAGACAGCCCTGCCTCACTTTATTACAATAGATTTGGCTGGTTTCATTCCCCTAGTGCCTCTAGTAGTGACAGAAATAGGAAATAACTTATTAGAAAGCACCCAAGAGCAGAGCCCTTCTTTAGCCTGGGATACAAGAATCTAGGAGATCAATCCTTCTGAGAGCTTTTTTGGACCACACATCTTTGTTAGCTGTCATTCCCTTTACACAAACTACAAACATGAAACAGTGGGTCTCATTGTCCTCAGTGTCGTAAGATTACTTACATAGGAAGAAAACATCAAAGCTACAGGAAGAAAGAGATAAGGAAACAACAGCTGTGGGAAGACTACGAGATAATGGGTTGGTGAGGGTGATGCTACTAGGATTCCTAAAGACCCCTAGCACTACAAACTACCATAGGAAGGCTGTAGACCTTTTCCTGGTGTCCTGAACAGTGTTTCTTGTCTAGACATAAAGGTCAAAGTCTGTAGGCAAAGTTGAAAAACAGTGTCTTTCATACTGCATGACCCTTTGTCAGTGAAGAGAAAATCCATTGAATTATTGTACTGGGGTGGCTGTTTCACAGATCTCCAAGTTCTAGCATAATGGGCTCACTCATTAGCACTGCAGCAAGATGGTGTCACTTCACAGCAAGCAGCACATAGCACAGTGGTGCATCCAGACCTCCAAGGTACCAGCACTCGCTCCTGAGAGCTCTCACACCAGCTGATCCACTGAACAAAACATCGCATGTATCTAAGGACAAGGACCAAAGTAAAGGGAATTCAATGCAGTCAAACAAAGGAAAAAAAATAGAAAAAAGTATTACAAGAGAGAGACAGAGAGGAAGACATAATGCAGTCTACACATTTCTCTTTCTAGCTATTGAACTTAACATATACAGTGATGCCATGTAGAAACAGAGGGGACTTAAAAAGCACTTCCAGGCATGTGAAAACCAGGAGAAACCCTGTTACCCGGTGTGACATTGTTATGCAATTAACTATATTCAGTGACCAAGGTTTTAAAGGCCCCTTTTTAGAAACAAATTCTGTCTCCCTCACATGTACATAAACCCCCCTTCATTTATTTATTTGTCCCATCTCTGTTTCTCTTGGGAAGCTGCACTTCTCTTTGTTATTCTCCAGGAAAACTTGAATCTGAGAGCCCCTACCAACCAAGGGAGCCAAGCAGATGGAGGTCATTCAGTTCCACTTAGGCACATAGAAAAAAAAATGGTATCTGCTGCAGCAGACCTCTCCTGGCTCCCTCTCCTGGCTCCCTCTCCATATTCTCAAAGCTAGGTCCACAGGGTCACCGTGCAACCAACAATGCTTCCCTGCCTCCTCCTCCAGCCCCTGCACCAGTGAATTGGGAAACAAGCACCCAGCACCTGAGTTTCTGTTCTTTGTCCTCAGTTCTTGGTCAGCTTTTGTGTTTTCCCTGGGGGAAAAAAATGTGTATCTGTCCTTCATGAAACCACTAGTCATTGTCCCTGGGACTCACTGGCTTTTGCCACAGACTTGTGACTTAAGTATTACTTTTTGCAAGCTGAAAGCATTTACCATTATTCCCAGGAAAATAGTTGTTCCTTAGCATCTTTGGAAGGTTTTAAGGAATCCATGTCCAGAAAGCACAATTGATTAACACTGTTCCAAAGCTGGAAGCAACAGCCCTAGCCATTCCAGGGCTCACCTCAGGTCTGTAAAGGACTCTGGAGGACTCCGTGTAGTAGATGGCTGCAAGCAGGGACTGCTAGTTTATTTCTGTCTTTTCAGAAGTATTCATCTGTGCAGCCTTCTCCTCAGACCTCGTCCTGAGATGCAAAGGGATTAATCCTCCCCTACTTTGCAGTCTTGTAGGTCTCAATCCCGTGTATCCTGTCACCAGCTTCTTTTCCTAAGAGATGTGCACCAGGGCAAGCTTCCTCTATCATCCTTTTCTCCACCAAAAGTTAGTTTCACTAATAAAAAGGTACTGCCTTTTTATTATGGTCTTATCAAAGTAAAACAGCCCTTGGATGTTTTTTTTTTTCTTTTTGTTTGTTTGTCTTTTTATTTGTTTGTTTTGTGGTTTCTGAATATTGTTATTTTTAACTCCAGGACTAACTCTTAATTTAAATGGGATTTGCTTACAGCATAATGCACCCTATGTCACTGCACCAGCTGATAGTTTTGAAACCGAAGCTGTGCAAGTGTTGTGTGATAGCGACTGAAAGAGCATGGGCCTCAAAGGCAGCTTCAGAGCAGAAACTCAATGCAGTAAAGGTAGGAACATGCCAAATTACTGTCTGGTTTTATTTTCTTGTTCTGAAAATCATTCTCTGAGGACAAAGCTGATATGTTGAACAATACTGTATTTCTTTTGGAATTTAACAGAAACCCTTTTCCAGAGGGTGAAAACTCATGTTTCCTGAACATTTGGGGAAGAATTTGCAAGTTAAACCTTCAGGCTAGTGCATGTAAAACTTGATAACTAGTTTTCATTACTTCTGATCAACATTCAGATGGAAGATACCAAAACAATGGATGCATAGGAAAAAAAAAAAAAAAAAATTGTAAGCATAGTAAATAAATATTAAGGATATTGCAAGCAATTCCAGAACACAAAAAAGTAGTAAAGCACTGAGTTTGTTGCCATGTCCTTCATGCAGACTTCTCCAGTCAGTTGCTGTGAAGTTCAGATAAGCCTGATAACAAACATCTTCATAGTCTGCCAGACATGAACAAATTGTCCTCTGATTTCTGGTCAGCGCCTACAACACTAAGTCACAGACTGTTGTATTTTATTTCTCCACCCTATCTTTTATGAAAGGGAGTGATGGGTGGAAGGAGAGTCATCTGTAAGAACAGCTTGATGCTCTTCCGTAGTTTACATATTTATCTCTTTGCCCTTCATCCCAACTCTGAAGGATAAGACTTGGGAGGTTACCTCCCTTTAACAGCACTGTCACCTCCCACCTGTCAGTAATCACTTCCCCAGAGCTGATATTTGCTCCACCATCAGCTAATATTTTGGCGATGCTACTACAACTGACCACAGAGCATTAGTGTCTGAGCAAGCAGAGTGCCCTCTGCCACCTCAGATAGCCCTGCCATCAGCCTTTGAGAGTGCAACTCAGGTACTGAGTTGACTCATAAGTTTCAGAAGGCACTGCCTTGCTTGCCTTAGAGAGGGATTGAGAAAAGACAAAGAGAGGAAAATAATAACAAAAAAAAGCCTGTTCATTCTAGATCTCTGTATTCATCAGAATATATTGTTTATTTTGGCACTACTATAGCTTTTCATGAGGTCACTTGAAAAATAGCCACTGCAGGAGAATGAAATTCCTCCTGATTAGTCTTGTGCAGAGGAAACTTGTGAAGAGTGGGTCAGGAGGTAGAAACAAACTGCAAGAGTGGAGTACCTGCAGAATGTAGACCTCTCCTCTGTCTTCTACTGGTTTTCACTCTCTGGATGGTGGATATATCTCCATGCAGCTTAAAGGAAGGGGGAACTGAGATGCCCTGAATGAAAGGATTTTGCATCAGGAACTTGATTTCAGTTGGCCCATCAGTGACCCCAGCTTTGACCTGAAACAGACATCTTTAGTCATTCAGGAAAAAAAACAACCCTCTAATTCATTATGTGCTTGGACTATTTGCTAGCTCCTTTCTTTTTCATGTAGAGAGTGACCACATTCACATAGAGCTGTTTATCACACACACTAATTACCATCTAGGGTTAAACAACTTTATGATGAAGCAGACGTTCAGCACTCCCTAGGGGTAAGTTCAAGGGGCAGGGTTACTTTGATAGGAGTTCCTTCTTTCCTTCACAGGTGCTTTGGGGAGAGATTTTAATGAGCAGTAGTGATAGTGCAATAAATAAAACCCAGTTACTTATAGATGAGAGTCAGATTAATGTTTTATATTCTTGAATATCTTTAGCTGCAGCTGCACCACTCAAGGCATGTCTATGGCACAGAAATCCTTTATAAACTCCTTGATAAGAAGCATGATCCAACATCCAGTGTGCATCTGAAAACCCAGACACTATAAGAAATACAGAGTGAAGGCTTTCCTCTGACTCACAATCCACAGGGTTGCTGATCTCCAGCTTGTGGCTGAAGACAGGGGGTGCAGAGAGGCGAAAGAACCATGTGCTATCTGCCTGCTACAGGCTGGGCTCTTGCACTCTGACAAGATGAACGAAGGACTGTCCCATGCTTCAGTTTCTACATCTGTTCCTGGAGTTCAGCAACATTAACTCCATTACCACTAACCCTTTGAGATCCCTGGATAAAAGGTTCCATCAAAGGGCACAATTATGTTATTAAATGGTAACTGCACTGTCTAAATTATTATTAATAATAATAGCATTTATCTCTTGCAAAAGACTTTAGAGCAACATTTTTGATCTGCTAGATGTAATTAGTAAACAAGATCCTGCCTGTCCTCATTCCCCCAAACTGGCCTTCCTTCTGCAAAGATGAAGTCAATTTGAGACATAATTCCTCTGAAGTAAGGATGGAGTAGGGGGTGTGAAACTAGAGCAAGGAGTAGAAGCAGAATTAGTCTGAGAAATCCTGCTTACATGAACAGGACCACATTGTCTTATGTTTGCTTGTGATCAACCCATCTGGACACAAATTGGGGTTTTCAGCCCAGAAGCCAGAAGTCCTTAACCCAGTGCTAAATGTATATGAAGCAAACATGGAAGTGTTCATACCACGGGTCCAGGTTGTCCACATATGTTCTCACCTTATTTCCTTACAGAACAAGTTATTATTGTAGTTCTCTTAGCTATCCTCTGATCATCAGACCATGGGTTGTCGCTTTCCTTATTCCCAGCCACAGCCTATCCTTGATATACTGCAAGTCTGAGCTGTGAATTTTGTTTAGGGTAGGGTGCAGAAGAAGCAGACCCACATTACTGCAAACAGACACTGTAGGGCATCCTGGAAGCTGTTTGGAATAAAGAAATCAAAAGCAAATGGGTTTAGGGATTGTTGCAGCACTCTCCTACACAGAAAATACATGTTCTGTGCACAGAGAAACAAGAGTGAGGACTTTCTTAATCACTGATTAGTGTTCTTTATGAGGGCTGCACACCCCATCACTCTCACATCAATGGCCCTGGCAAAGGTTTGCATCATGAGCCCAAAGTCCCGGAGAAGTTTTATGCCTGGTGATAACTGGTTAGTTATAAACAAGTGACCTGGCTGTATTGTATGCTGTCTGTCTCTGGGTTGAGACACAGAAGCTGCTTTGCTGTTCTTGTGCTTTGGAAAACAAACAAGTGAAACATGGAAGGCTCATATCAGGAGATCAAGTGCCTTCCTTGCTTATCGGTTTGAGGATGGTGCTTCCATAAGGGAGCAGTGTTAACAAGATGTAAAGTTTAAAAATCCCATCTATGCACTGTGTGTTAATGCAAGGGATACAGAGCAACTGTCTAGGACTAGAAATGCCAAATGTAGTGTCCCTGAGGTCACAGTTCTCCTCCGTGGCCTAAGAGGTGACATCTGCTTGGAGTCTGAATAAAACAAATTGGCACTATGACTTCTGAAGAGGGCAGTTTGAAATGGACTGTTTAGGGCAAGGTGACATGAAAGACAGTTTCCTCTTGGATGAAGAGCTGTAGCTGTAAGCTGATAAGGGACTTCTGCTCCTCTGCTTTCTCAGAAGAGGAGAGTGGAGAAGTGAGGGCACCATCATCTGGTGCTGCAGTGTGGGAGGTCCTATAACTACATTTTTTATAGTTCCCGACACTGCTTTATCCATCTAAGTCTGAAATGTCTCATTTCCACACAGTGAAGAGGAAGTTAGTTAAAGTAACTGACATCATGTCTAGCTGGAATTGGTGAGACATCACCAGATCAGGTGAAATATCTCATCTTAGGGAGCAGTTCTGCTACAACGCATCTGTATTTTCTAATTAAATATATCCACCCCTTGTTTGAACAAGAGGCAAAGGTGGGAAATCATTTGCCTGCAGTGCCATAGCCTGGAGATGAATGTGACTGCATGGGTGAAACTCAGACACATGAAGATCAGGGTCTGAAACCTGACATTTGATAGCACTAAGGTACTCCACCTTCCAGCTGTTCATTCAGAAGAGCCTTGGTTGTCATAACCACCAGCTATGTGAGATTATCTTTGATCCTTTGAGCAGCTGAAAAACACTAAATGTCTACATTTTGACAGCTGAGTCCAGCCATTTATTACCTGTCTCTATGTCCACAAACACATGCTATGACTGGGCTCTACTGTACTGAGTGGGAAGATGGGACATTGTCATGTCTACAAAGGAGGCAAGAAAAGGATGTCCTACGTTTCTCTTCTTTCCAAAGCATCTTCTTTCATGGTCTGGATGCTAATGTGAGAGAAGGCAAAGCTGTCACCCATCTCTCATGGAAATCCTTGAGCTGCACTCCCAACACCAACAAGAGAAAGAACTAAATGGAACTATCATCCTGTTTTGTCTCTGATAGCTAAGTCAGAATTAAGTGTATTGTATTTTTTAAGAGACCAAATAAACTGGTACCACCCTAAAATCACATCAGAATTGCAATCTGGAAAATGTTACGTTAAGTCATATATGCTTATGAAACTAAATCAATTACATGACCAAAATCAATTTTTTTTTTTGGTGAGAAGTTATATTGTATGCAGAATGGCTAATATGGATGTTGGGTACTGAGTGGGTAACACTTTAAAACTATCATGGTGTGACCTCTGCTTTAGGACCTGTTTTATTTCTTTCATTTTTTTCCTTCCCTGATTTGAAAGGAGAGAGCTGGATAAACATTACAGCTGATCAAATCTCAAACAGCAATATTTGCCAAACCAGAGATGATTGTATGAGTTCATTACTATTGGTTTCTTTTCTCTTCCCTCAGAGGCAGAGCAATCACTGTAATGTATTGTTACTCTCCAGGATAAATAGAAATATTTTAAAGATATTAGATACAGACAAGTCCTAAGCCCTCATGTTTGCAGATCTTGCACTGTAACTCCTGCTCAGTGCTCTGTGGAAAAACAGGGAGGGCTGCGTTACTTTGGAATAACAAGCAGAAGTCTGTGCCAAGGAGATGGGAGCTGGCACTTCTTAGAGAGCTCTACAATACGCTTGAGGAAAAGAAGCCTATCCTAGAAATGAATTTCATTTATACTGACTTGAGAGAAAGGCACCTCCAGGAAGATATACACATGGAAATCTTTCAGTCTAAAAATTCCTTTTACAGATTAAATATAAAATAAGAATAAAGTGCTATATAAGTAACGTGATATACAACAGAAGAAAAAAAAATGCAGCTGCAGCAGTCAGAATAAAACACTGGGCTGTGGTTCACTGAAGATGGAGCCAGCATTGTTCCTGCAAGCAGCAGGCCCTCCTCATACCCTCATCCACTTGCTCCCACCCCAGATTGCCCTACACTGGCCATTGGTCAACACAGTAAAAACAATGACAAAAATGTTTTAGTTTCGGCAAAAGCAGTTCCCTGTTTTGGCTTACCATGTAAGCACACAAACAGCTGGAATGGCATCCCTTGGCAGCAGTGGCAATTTAAACTGTGCATGGAATTACACAGTCTCCCAAAGAGGAGCTCTGGGATTAACAGAACTCTGCAGTGTCTTGTGCTATGAGCAGGCTGATTTGGTCATTGATGTGCAGGAGGCCAAAGCAGATCCTGATTCTGTGCTGAGGAAAGGAATCCCTGTAGATTTTTGCATGTACAGTTTCCGTTCTATGACTCTAGTATGGGAGTGGGAATGACCTTCCTGTGGGGGGTATAAGGGTATTTTCCCATCACTTTCCACCTTTGACATGACAGGCATCTGATTGTATGATGAGCTAATGGAGAGTGAGCAGGGCATCCAATTATGCTCCTTTGGTGTAGGTATCACAATATAATTCCTTCAAGTACAGCACACTGTACTCTACCACCCCTTTTGTCTATTTAACTCACAGAATCACAGAATTGCCTAGACTGGAAAATACATTGAAGATCATTGAGTCCAATCATTATCCTAACACTGACAAGTGCTTGACTAAACCATATCCCTCAGTACTGTGTTCACCCTACTCTTAAATACATCCAGGGGTGGGGACTCCACCACTGCCCTGAGCAAGCTGTTGAAATGCCCAATAACCCATTCAGTAAAGAAATTCTTCCTTATATGTAATCTAAACTTCCATTGGCACAACTTCAAGCCATTTCCAGTTGTCCTATCATTTGTAACTTGGGAAAACAGACCAACTCTCTCTTCTCTACAACCTCCTTTTGGTAGTTGCAGAGAGTGAGGTCTCCCCTAAGCCTCTCCAGACTAAACAACCCCAGTTCCCTCATCTGCTCCTCATAAGACCTGTGCTCTAGATCCTTCACCAGCTTTGTTTCCTTTCTTTGGAGACTCTCCAGCACCTCTATGTCCTTTTGGTGAGAGGCCCAAAACTGAACACAGTACTTGAGATGTGGCCTCACCAGTGTTGAGTAGAGGGGTAAAATCCCTCCCCTACTCCTGCTGGTCACACTGTTCCTCATACAGGCCAGGATGCTGTTGGTCTTCTTGGCCACCTGGTCACAGTCCTGGCTTATGTCCAGACAGCTGTCAGTCAACACCCCCAGGTCTCTCTCTGCTGAGCAGTTTTTCCAGCCACTCCTCCTGAAGCCTGCAGTGCTGTTGGGAGTTGTTGTAGCCAAAGTGCAGAACCCAGCACTTGGCCTTATTGAAATTCACACCCTTGTCCTTGGGCCATCAATCCAGTCTGCCTAGATCCCTCTGCAGAACCTCCTTACCCTCACAGATTGACATTTCCACCCAGCTTGGTGTTTTCTGCAAAGTTACTAAGGGTGCACTCAATCCCCTCATGCAGATCATTGATAAAGATTTCAAGAAGGACTGGCCCCAGTAGCGAGTCCTGGGGATCACCACTCGACTGTCCACCAACTGGATTTAACTCCATTTACCACCACTCTTTGGTCCAGGCCAGCCAGACAGGTTTTTATCCAGCAAAGCATATGCCCATCCAAGCCATGAGCAGCCAGTTTATCCAGAATGCCATGGGAGATGGTGTCAAAGGCTTTACTAGACTCCAGATAGACAAAGTCCACAGCCTTTCCCTCATCCACTAAGCAGGTGATCATATTGTAGGGGACCAAGTTAGTCAAGCAGGACCTGTCTTTCATAAACCTATGCTGACTGGGCCTGTTCATGTGTTTGTCCTGCATGTACTGTGTGATGGGACTCAGGATGATCTACTCCGTTAGCTTTCCTGACACTAAAGTCAAACTGAAAGGCCTGTAGTTTCCTGGATCCTCCTTCTGGCCCTTGTTGTAGATGTGTGTCACCTTGGCTAACTTCCAGTCTGCTGGGACCTCCCCAGTCAGCCACAACTTCTGAAAAATGATGAAAAGTAACTTGATGAGCACTTCCACCAGCTCTCTCAGAACTCTTGGGTAGTTTAAATCCTCTAGCTCTCAATTCTACTCCAGCAGAAATTGCTTTAAAAATTTAAGGGAAAGCTGCACCGTTTCGTGACAAACCAGATCTCATTCCTTCTGCAGGTTTAGCACTAAGAAGCCCTGCCCAGCTGTGCTCATGTATCAAGGTGGAGACATAGGCACACAGAGGAAGCAGCTGCCCCTCCCTTTCCTAGGCATCATTCTGGATTGGTGAGGTCAGATCAGCTCCTCCACAGCCAGTAGTCAGGATGCAATTAACCAGCCCACGCGATGGACTATGCCATCACTCAGCTCCACACGGTTTGATGTCAGAGTCTGACTCATCTTAGTCTCAGAGATGCTGACTGTCATTCCTGATGGAAGAGGGACAATAATACCTCACCAACCTGTTTTTGACTTGGGATTTAATGAAAACTAAGCATTCTAACACCCCTGAACATCCTGTCTAGCTGTGTGTACATGTTAAAATCTCATTGTACAAACAGGCTAACATTGTATCCTTTGCCATGGTTTACCAGGCAAGTGCTACTCCTCTCTGGTCTTTCAAAAAGGACTGAGAAAGATGAAGACAATGGGTGAATGAACAGAGTATCCTTGGAGAGCTAGAACCAAAGTAACTCTCCTTGTACATCATGCTTGAATAATACTTGTCCAGCACAGTCAGTGACGTATTACAATCATCCTCTGCATTGATTTATCATTTAGAGTCTCCAGAGTAAAGTTTGTTCTGATGTAATGGTTTCTGTTACTCTTTTACTTACACATTTAAAAATGTTTATCCAAGAACTAAAAGAGCAGATAAGTAAGACAGATTTTCACAGGAGTTCTGTGCCCAGGTTTATTCATTACCTTTCAAAAATGATTATATTGCCTTTTGCTTCCAGTATAACCTTGTCTCTAGACTTTTGCAAGCAAAGTCTGCATGGAATTGTTTTCAGTGAAACTACTGTTTTTTGCTTGAAAGAACAATGGATATCAGTATACAACCATTAATAATAAAACTAAGAAGATGTTTTTTCAGCATGGTGACAAAGTGAAGTCTCTGCCTTTTTCTCATTCTGGATTTTGGGTCTCTAAATACTGCTGAAACAGAAAGCATGAAGGTGCAGCACAGAGGTAGATGGAACAAATTTAGAGAGAATGGATTAAAAAATCTCAGAAAATAAAAAATATAGTTAGCATGTAATTTCTTCTTTGTACTAATGCTGTTTGTGAGTTTGGATGCCAAAGTTTTTCATGGGCTTTTTTCTTTATTTACAAAAGATGAAAGATAGGTGCTTAAAATGAATTAAACGGAAGCAGAAAGTGATGGATTTGTAACAATGGAGATAAATGGTTCCTTAATGAAGACAACTGATTTCAGCTTTTTTTCACACTGTTATCACAATACTTCTCAGCTTCCACCTCAGGCTCTAATGTAGATTTTTGGGGTAAATTGAGGGTTTAGCTCCACCCTTGAATTTTCCCATTATAGAGTTTCAGCCTCACTTGCCTTTGGTGGCAGAGGCTGATGGGTAGTCTTAGGGAAGATGTCAGATTGTCACATTTACCCCCATTTGGAAAATTTTTCTCTCTCTAAAGACAAACCACATACTTATCAGTGTGCAGCTACAGGGTTGCTTTGTCAGCAGATGAAATGTCATCACCTGTCACTGGGGCCAAAGACTACAGGAGGGTCATAGAAAACCTAGGACTTCATATTCAAAGTCTGAGTGGATGAACAGAGAGAAGGAGGATCAGCACCAGACAGATATGGAGCCCCAGGAAGGTACTTTTCAAGTGGGAAGTCCAGCCAGCAACTGGGGCAGAGCTGGCTCTGCTAACTCTTGTTCCACTCTCAAGGGCTCTATTATTAAATTATTTCCCTTGACAACGCTCCCTTCACAAAACTCCCAGGTATTAAGGAATAGCTGTAAGACATTGAAGATTAAGCTAGCAGTATGCTGAGATCCCACTGGTTTGTGTAGTGTTTCAGTCCACCTCACTGTCCACTTATCTAACCCACACTTCAACCACATGTCAATGAAAATGCTATGGGAAACAGTGCTGAAAGTCTTGAAAAGTCAACATAAACAACAATCACTGCTCTCCCCTCATCCAACAAGCCAGTCATCTTATCCTTAGAATGCAATCTTCAGGAATTGCTTCCCCTTTGTAAATCCATAAAACAATAGTGATTACTGTCAATCATCTTCTTGTCCTTAATATGTTTGGAAAAGGCTTCCAAGATTGTTCCCTCAATCACATAAGACTGATCAGCCTGTGGTTTTTTAGATCCTCCTTCTTGCCTCTCTTGAAGACAAGTGACATTTTCTTTCTTCCAGTCCTCAGGAACCTCACTGAAGACAGTTTTAAGTGGCATTGTAGTTACATTGGTCATCACTCTTAGCACGCTTATATATGTCCCATCAGGATGTTAGATACTTGTATTAGGATATCAGAGTATACATATTAGATTCATATTTGAGTAATTTTTTTTCCTGTATCCTTTTAAAGATAGGATGTGTTTGCAGAATGTGCTGTAATTCTCAACTAAGTGAAAACAGAACTGCTTAATGACACTGACCTTTCAATACACTGAGTCACCATGATTCTTGTGTTAGCCTCAAATACATCCTTTCCAAGTAACTTCCTTGGAACTATAATATCAAATGAGGGAAGAGAAATAGGCCAAAAGCTATTGGAAAAATCCTGCTATTGTAAAAACAAAGGTGTTTGGATAAATGAGATGTGTGGGTGTCAAAGGAGAAAAAAAAGAGCCCTGCAGGGGTCTAAAGGGAAGACCCGATTTTCTAATTCTTCTCAGGAATTTTCTTTTTGCAATCACTCTCCCTGACAACAGTCTCCCAGCTCTTGATGAATCTACTGCTATCACATTTGATGCTGCAATTTCCAGGGGGGACCCAGGGAGGCCGGAGGTGGGATTCCAAAGGACTCTATAGCTACACATTCTAGCTGGGTTGCAGCCAGGGTTTCAAAATTGAACAGAGCATAAAAAAGAAGAATTCTTCAGAATGAGGAATTGTGGGCGCCTCTTTGGGGGCTTTAACTGAAATTGAGCTCTTTTGACACAAATCCCATATGCAATTACGAAATGCCTCATGAAATCAGCAGTGCCCTTAACCTCTCTGGTTTCCTCTGAGGAGGAGGGAAATACTTTAAATGATGCCCTTCAGTTTGCAGTTATTGACTTTCTACATTACTAGGGAGGAACACAAAAGTTTGTTTCTTGCTATGACAAAGAAGTAGATAAATCTTCAGGTGACTAATAGATTTCTATAACTTATATACTCCCCAAGTTTTCATTCATAGTTACTGACTTCCATCAGGTCTCTCCCATATCATTCTGTATTAAAAGCATCCCTAACTAGATGCAGTATGGGTGTTTCTTTCAAATTAACCTGGCCCCACTAGGTCAAAGTACGTACATCTAGATGTTGTTGTGACTATGAGTTTCCTAAGCTAGCTACAGTTTATGAGTTTTAAACTTTTACCAGGACATAGTTATAACTAAAATAGCCTAGCACTAGAGGGAAGATGGAAACAAAGACCCACCCAGCTGAGAATAGTTTGATTGCTTTCTAAAATAAAGACTGAAAGTAAGAATAAGAGAAATTCCTCAGTTTTTCTCAGACAGAAGATTTCCAAATCACTATTCCAGCATCTATTGATTCAGAACCATGCATATGCAGTTGTAATACTACTTTCTCAGGAACCACACTAATAAAAGTACATAGAAGATTACTTTATCAGACCTATTCAGAATCTTCCAAGTTTGTTAAGAGCTTTGACATTCTTCAGTGGAAAAATTAATGCAACTTTTATTTGTTGAAAGTGGAAACTGATTCAAAGGGACGATCAAAAGAATGGTTAAGAGCCTGAAATATGTTTAAAGTCTAAGTAGAGGAGGACAGCTTGGAAAAGGATGAATGTAGGGGAGAAGTGATGGACACTTGTAAAATAATGGGTTATGCAATGAAGCTGAAAGGCTAATGATTCGTTCTATAACACAGTGGAGAAGCTGTGAGACACATAGTTATTTCAGGCAGCCCACAAAGTGTATACGGCAGTAATTAAAAAAATAAAGACCAAAACAGAAAAAGAAATGTGCTTTCATCTATCTCCTGTAAGGCAGGAAGTGTGGAATTTATTGCCATGCAATGCCATGGAGACTGAAAGGATAAATAGCTTCGAAAAGGATTCTCACAAGTGCATAAAAGTTAATTTCAGGATTGGTGCAGAGATTTCCAAGTTTGGTAAGCCCCCAGACTACTAACTGGAAGATTACTGGATACATCAGGAAAAGGACCATGTAATGTGTTCATATAAAAGAATTAGTTTTCCTGTGAGAGACAGACCTTCTGTCTGATCCAGCCAAGCATGTCTGGGAAGTGAGGAGGCACCAAGCAGTAGCAATCGCTGGCAGCATTTAAGTTGCTTTTTAATAATTTTCAATTCCTAAGCATGATTGTCCCCAGACCTACAGGTGTAGCAATTCTATCAGCACCACAACAATCAGTGTGTAAACTCGTCTCATTTGCTACTATGTTTACAGCCACATTGCACCATGCAGAAAAGGTCTACACTAGGCTGTGGAGCAAGGAAATATTTGGCCCCGTGTACTTACTGTTTCCTCTGAGGTATGACACAGACATCAGCTTACACGCACAAATAACTGGCACGGAGATAAAAACTCTGCTGTCTTCCTGCCAGGTTTAAATGTTGGAATTTTTCTCAAGGGGCTCATCCAAAACCTACTCAAATCAACAGCAAAAGCTCCTTTGGGTTGAAGGGGGCTCATGATGAATTCATACTAGAGAGGAAATCCCAGGAGACATCTTCCAGAGACAGATGGACAGGAGAGCATGGGGTGATTAGTAAGAGTGTTTCAGTTTCCCTGTTAAGCAATGGTTTAATAAAAGCAGTTTTCACAAATGTTTCACAATAACCGGAGGATGTTACATTAGTGGTTACACATTGAAAACAGCTCTTCAGGCATCAGCAGATAAAACTATTTGGCCAAGTGAATGGAGCTACAAACCAAAACAAACAGACCTTGGCTTGAAACAGCAGTCTTGCCATTAAGTCATGCTTTTTCAAAATAAAATAACACCAGGCAACCCCAGCAAATCCTTGCGAAGCCACTTGCTCGCTTCATCAGCAAATATCCTTCCAGGATGTGATTACAGGGCAGGGCTTTCCCTGCGGGACAGCACAGTATTGTGTGTAGAACCCAGCACATTCCTGCTTATGTCTATTCATTCGGGTTACACCATGGTCTGTTCAGTGTAAGAGGGTTGTGCAGAGTCCAGTTGGAGACCTGTTAAGTGGTGTTGTTCCCCAGGGATCAGTTCTCAGTCCAGTCTTATTCAACATCTTCATCAATGACCTGGATGAAGGGACAGAGTGCACCCTAAGCAAGTTTGCTGATGATACTAAACTGTGAGGAGTGGCTGATACACCAGAAGGCTGTGCTGCCATCCAGTGAGATCTGGACAGACTGGAGAGCTGAGCAAAGGGGAACGTAATCAAGTTCAAGAAGGATAAGTGTAGAGTCCTACATGTGGGGAGGAACACCATGGACCAGTACAGGTTAGGGGCAGACCTGATGGAAAGCAGCTCCCCAAAGAAGGACCTAAGCATCCTGGTGGACAGTAAGTTATCCATGAGACAGCACTGTACCCTTGTGGCCAAGAAGGCCAGTGGTGTCCTGGGGTGCATAAAGAACAGTGTGACCAGCAGGTTGAGTGAGGTCTCCTCCCCCTCTACTCTGCCCTAGTGAGACTATATCTGGAGAATTATGTCCAGTTCTGGTCTCCCCAGTTCAAGAGGGGCAGGGAAATACTAGGGAGACTCCAATGGAGAGCTACAAGGATGATGAAGGAACTGGAAAATCTCTCTTATGAGGAAAGACTGAGAGACCTGGGGCTGTTTACCTTGGAAAAGAGAAGACTGAGAGGACATCTTATTAATGTTTACAAATATCTGAAGGGTGGGTGTCAAGTAGAAGGGTCCAGTATCATTTTGGTGGTGCCCTGTGATAGAATGAGGGGCAATAGTCACAAACTGGAACACAGGAAGTTCCATCCCAACATGAGGAAAAACTTTTTTATTGTGAGGGTGGTGGAACCCTGGAACAGGCTGTCCAGAGAGGTTGTGGAGTCTCCTTCTCTAGAGACTTTCAAAACTCACCTGGATATGTTCCTGTGTGGCATGTCCTGGGTGATCCTGCTCTGTCAGGATCATTGGAATCAATGATCTCCCAGATTTCCCTTCCAACCTCTAACATTCTATGATTCTAATAGAATGAGACAAGATTATTTACCCCCATTCGGGGCCCACAGACTTCAGATACCAAGAGGTAACTGGGACATTTTTTGCTTTCCAGGGATAGCAGGTGAAAAAAACTCTGTAAGTCTGCTATGGGAGCTGTGAGAAAGAGAGGTATAGTGGAGGAATACAGGATGCCTGTGACTTGCCCTAGATGAGATTCTGGCTGTTGGAAAGCAGCACTTGTCAAGACAGCAGCAAACACATAGAAGCACTGATTCTCTTAGGTGTTCTTACCATCACGAAAGGGCCAAATCAAGGTTTGGGAGTCAGGGCTGCAGTCCCTCTCTTCTTAGTTGACACATTTAGAAGAATACTGACATCAAGCAGCCATTCCCTCAAATATTCATTCTCAAACACCAAAGTGAAACAAACTTATATCTCTCCAAGACAAAGCATATATTTGGTTTTGTGTTTTTCTGAAGCCCAGAGCTCATGAAATGCTCCAGTAAATTTGCTGTCTGGACAGCAAGAGGATTTTTTACCAGGGTTTCTTGTTCTTCTCTCTCTTTGTTTGTTTGTTTGTTTGTTTGTTTGTTTGTTTGTTTTGTTGTTGTTTTTTGTTCGTTTGTTTGTTTGTTTTTTAATCTTTTATTTTGTTGTTATGAAGAATTCATGTTTAATTTTATGCCTTTGGGAAAACTCAAGCCATTTGGCTCTGTAAGCTACCCACAATTTGAACAGTGCTGCAACTGTGATGGAGGAAAGAGGCATGTATTTATGGTGCTGGGGATGTTAAACTTGGAAATAAGCTTTTTAATTTTATTTTTAACCTGGAATGGAGCTATGTATGGCTGCAGACATTTCTCCATTTAGACTGCGGGTCTTTCCAGTAATTATGGCCCAAAGCCAAGTCCCACTGACGTCAGCAGGATTCTCTCTATTGACTTCAAGGGGAGCTAGACCAGGCCTTGCCTTGAGGAACACAGCTAAGGCAGGATAAAGTATTCTGCTTTCCCACCCAAGAAAACAACACTATGAACTTACCAGCACTTAGGGACCACTCTGAATTATTCCTTCTCCTTCTACCTACCTCTTTCTCATAAATTTAGAGTGTATCTAGTCCCCTTCAAATTCTCTCACAACTTTCATGAATGTATCTTGCCTGCAACACACTCTCACTTGTCCTTAAAGGGTTCATAAAACCCTTGGAGCAGTGCTAAATTCAGGCAGGAGGCTGTTTGCCCTTCTGTGGCACCCATTTCCTCTGCTGCTATGTCTTTACTTTCCAGGCCTTTCCTCTGAACTATTTCTGAGGCCAAGCTGGAAAACAGAACCAACCAACCAAACAAAACCCAAAGCAAAACAACAACAAAAAAAACAACATCAAAACAAAACAAACAAACAAAAGCACTAAAAAAACCCCAAACCAATCCCAGACCAACTGCTTACTGTCACTTTCTACTGTTTGTATTTTTCACAAGTGTTTGCACTGCCTACAATAAAAATACTTATAGGCAACTGATTTCTCGTCTGTTGACAAGAGGTAAGTTTTTCTAACAGCCTTATCAGGGAGTGGGGATCTGCAGCAGGGCAAGGGAAGTGAGACAGATGTACTGGGTAATATAAGTCCTTCACCTTCCTCTCACCAATTAACAGCTCAACCTGACTAGCCCTGAGACATAATACTAATTGCTGTGGGCATGGTGACATGCTTACATGGCTGTTTGTCTTCCAAGAGCCAACTTATGTCACTGCATGGTGACACAACATTCATCCAGCCCCAGCACTGAAAACTCTAAAATGGTTTGACAGTAAAGGCAAGTGTTGGCTCTGGAAGTAAAGGGGTAAGTGGGAAGGTTGACATGTAGGCTAGACAATCCAATGGAGTGGAAAGTTTGGGGCTATGAGGGAAGAGAGAAGGAATGAGGGAGAGGAGAATGATTAGAAGACATGAGAGTGCTGAGAACAATCTGTTGGGTTTTGGAGGACTTGTGCCTCCTGCACTCCCATCCTCCCATTACTCTCTTTTCCATTGCCACTGTCCTTCATGGGTATCAAACTCCTAGAGCCTTGCTGCAAGAATCAGAGAGTGAGGTGAGAGAATTACTTCCATCTCTTCTCCTGGATGCAAGACTGCTCTGAGGACTTTGGAATTGCTCTGGAGAGCCATCTGGGCTTTCCAAACAAATGCTGCCCCAAACTCTGAACTCTTTGCGGAAGAAGCAGTTAACCTCCTGACATAAGCAAAGTGAGTAGAATGTTCTATCTAGCCAAAGCCAGTTAGAGCCACATTCTATTGTCCTTAGGACCTTGAAGACCTGCATTTAAACCTTGCTGAGAAGAGGACTTCTGTAAGAAAAATCCGTGTCCATAATGTAACACTGTGGGATTCCACCTCATTCTTGTAAAATTCTTTATAGCAGTGGTATAAACCTGGTAAATCTCCAGTACATAATAATAAGCCCATGCCTGCTGTTTCACATTTGACTGCCTCTGAAGTGGAACCATTTGCTGATCATGAGATAGACAGTGGTCAACAGATCTGCATTATTCCACCAAACCTTTAGCAAAAGAGAATCCAAAACCAAGATAAACAGCATTCTTCTAAGCTTGTTTCTCTTCTCCTTTTTCTGCCTAAGAAAGGCATCATCTCCAGAGAGACAACCACAAAATTCTGAAAGCAAGAAGAGAAAAAAAAATAAGTTTTTCCCATTTGTTGGACTCATTGACACTTTCAGCACTGAAGAGCAACTCAGTTTTCTCTTGTAGGGTCTTTACCTCATGTAGCATTTCTATGAGAAAATAAAGATCTGTCCACATCCCTATTTTGGAAAGAGAAAAGGACAAGGCCATGTAGTTACATTTTCTGGCTGAAGGGCTATCTAATTTATGTCAGTGTCCAGAGACCCTAACTGAATCCAAAGTCCTCTGAAACAAATACAAAGGAAGAAACTACACTTTTTTTTTTTCTTTTTTTTTCCCTGCAAAAATCCTCTTTTGTAAGTGAATAACAACAGAAGAAGTAGAATCAGGGAGAGGTGCAGTGACCTATACAGTGGTGTAATGAGACAGAAAAATATTTCCAGGTGTAGACTGATGGTATTTCCATGATAGTGGGGAACCATGACAACACATACTTAATGAGGATCTAACTTGTCTGTGTTCTTTTAGATACTACTATGAATGCATCTTTCAAATACATTTTTTTAATTACATTCATGGTAAGCCAGTAAAATGGAAAAAAAAAATAAGATCCTAAGTATTTTTATTCATATTATGTCCAAGACAAAAAGGAAAGCGGAAGAAGAGTTTTCATTACAGCTTCCTCTGGCATGAGGTAAATTTATCCTTAATGTACACACTATCGAGCAGGGGATTAAAAAATATATGTAGATAGCAATGCTGAGAGCAGCAAAGACTTACAGACTTCTGGCCAAATTCCCTCTCATAGACACTGAATGAGGCCAAGAGGAAGGTGATAAAGAATCACATGATTTCAAGATAAGAAAAAGTAAACTAGTCTTTCCACCTGACAGTGCAATACTGCTTCCTCTAGTGCATCCTCTTGGCTGGATTTATTGGCTGAATCACAAAAAATGCTAATAATAGTAGTATACATCGAGTGATAATGGGTTGAATCATTGTGCAACACAGTTCATCTGGCAACATTGGAGCTTATGCCATCTTTCTTCAGTATTCAGTGTGGAAAAGGACAACTAGCTTCAGAGGTACTTTGAAGGGCTGCATATTGTCAGGACCAAATAATGTCAATGCATGTCTCCTTCTCCAGCCTGATACACTGTAGTGGCTGAACCCTTCCGCTAATCAGAGCGGAACCATTTCATTCATTCAGGTTGTTGGAGAAGGGTAAAGAAGGTAAAAACACAGGACCAAGTGACACCCAGAACTGGAGAAGCCCGAAGAGGGTGCTGTCATTACAGTGTCACTAAATTACTGTCTAAAATCTCAGTCTCATACTCTTAATCATTTACTGTCCTTGTTGCTTGAGAAATCCCAGTCATGTCACTCTTTTTTTTTTTTTTTCCCTCTTTCCTCTTACTCGGTACTACAGGGACTTCTGGTAGCATCTGGAGTTGAGGCTAGCAGTGGAGTAGTACGAAAACTTTGCCTGCCACCAGAGATGCCCAGTGCCACATAATGTCTATGATATTCACCATCTTGGAAAACAAATGGCAGAGATTTAGAGACAACCCTGTGTAAGGCTGAGTGCAGCTTGGAGTATTTAATAAGTTTTGGTGCTGCACAGGAGCAGCATTGCTACTAATTTCCACAAATCCATTTATAAAATATTCTTTCCAAAGAAGGCAGTACAAATCACTGGATGTGCTTCGAAAGAAATTCCACTGCTGTTAGGCTGTAAGGGGGAGCTTGTTGCATGCCAGAGCTGCACTGAATCACCCCCCAAAAAAAGAAATCTCTAAAAATTTAGGCTTTTCATCTCTCTCAAAGTGATTTGTTCTAATGCTTAAGTAAAAATTACAGAATTTAAGTATGTCATCATGAAAAATAATAATTATTAAAAAGGTCTGGACATACTAAAACTGTTTCTTCCTCTTCTTCATCTGGAAGATACACTTTTCGGAATGGACACATTTTTGCAAAGTACTATGCTGCTGACAAAGTGTTATCTTTCAAGGGAGAAATATGCTACTGAGAGCCACCTCACTCACTCTATATAAGCCGTGAACAGTTCCCAGACTTTTTCATCTCACTGAAGTAGAAAAATTGAAAAGAGAGATCTAAAGAGACTATACCCTATAGCGACGGTCATCATATCAGACACAGATCCTGCAGAAGCTGTTTATTTCTAAATTGGGCAATTCAAAAATAGTTGTTTTCATAGCCATACTTCTTTGTTATTCACATGATTGTCCACATTGAGTAAATCTATTAGTCAGCCAGTGTTAAGTCTATTATAATTTTCTGTATATTCTTTTTCTGCTTTGGGTTTGCACCTCTTTAACAGAGATGCAGAGATGAGAATCTGGGCCCAGCTCCCTGTGAGCATAGGCTTATGCATTCATTTGTTATTTCATTATAAACAGATTATTTGCAGACCAATGGCCAAACTGTGTTTTCAATTATGCACAACACACCCGGATTATTGCCACTGCATTTATAGGTTACATTGGCCTAGAGTAACTAGGATCAAAATTTGGAGTGAAGAGGCAATGTCGAAGGGGTATTTTTGGAGATGCCTGTTCTTCATTGGATTTTAGAGAAAGCAGTAGTCAGGCTTAGGGTGGGAGAAATAAATAGACACATACACTCACCATTACTTCCCCAGTTCAGAGACTGTCCACAGAATCCCAAAACATCTGGACCTCATTAACATGCTGGGCTAATTGAAATAATTATTTAATTAGCCTCCATTTCACTTTCTCTTTCCCTCCTTCTGTTTTCTTCCCCGCCCAATCCCCAGATACAGAACTCAGTTTGAAAACCCCTAGCTGAACTGAGCTTCCTCCATGGGAATTTGGTCTGTACAAAAACATTTCTATTCAGTCTTAAACAAATGTCCTCAATGCTTATAGCATTTTTTCACTAAAAAGCTTCCCCTCCCTGCAGCAACTAAAAATGCCATTTTGTTTCTGTATTTTCCATTATCTGCTCACAAATTTGAAGCAAGAAAACCAGGCAAGGTGCAATTTTTTTGGTTTATGAATCCTTATAGTGGCTACTACTCACAGGAAATTCCAGAGCTAAAGCCATGGTAAATCAACATTCCCTCTTGACCAGGGAATGAGAGTGCAAATCAGAAGCCTCTTATTAGCAGGTCATGAAGGAGTAGAACACTCTCCTGGAGTCAGTGATGGAGGCCATTCCCCAAAAAGCAGAAACATGAATAATCCCACCCAGAGGTGAAAAATGGAACAGTCAGAAATGCCATGTTAGCACCACCACATCTCAAAACTACATATTTCAAAAAGACCAAATGAAGCATAAGAATTTATTTTCGTTTTGTCTATCCTACAAAAAATGAACAAAATGGAGATAAAAAAAAACTTTTTTGTTGCAATATATGACAGATCTTACTGTAACATTGTGTTGACATAGCAGCTGTATGGAACAGTGGGCCAGAGCTGAGCAAAATCTCAGCAGTGAAAATAGAGGCCTGGTGAAATGCATATGGTTTCATATATCTCTCCCAAGACAAGCAGCACTGTTTGAGTCATCATTTCTACCTCTCAGCATGGCAGAAATGTCAATCTATCTATACCTTTGTGACCACTTGTTTTCTTAGGATAACCAGCTGCTGCACAAAACTGTCTAACAGGTCAGGGTCAAGGACCAGTAGGACAGGCCAAATGTTAACATCTTAGTGCAGGTTGATGCCCCATCCATACCATTTCTTGCCACTCACACAGTCTCCTCTGCTTTTTGTAAAGATGAAATGCCTGATACAGAAAAATATGAATGATCTTTCAATTCTCTAGACTATTTTCTAGGCACACTGAGTTTTCATTTTGCAAGTTTATCACACTGCTGCTACTTGTCATAGTGTTTTAGGCTGGGATGAAGCACACCGTTTTCTCTGTGCATTGTAGAAACTGTGGAAAAACAGCTTTTTTTTTTTCTGGACTCCTTTTTTTCTGTGAAATCTCTGTTTACACCAGTAGCAGAAAGATTGTTTCTAGAGCCTGGAAATCTGGGGAGGTACTAGTCATCTTTGTATTGCAGCACCAAGCACTTTAGAGGTCCCATCTCTGAACTGAGTTCTCTCAACACAGGAGATTGTTCTATGCCTAGATCTTTGGTGAAAGAACAGCTACCCAACATCTAGAAAACAATGCCCTCCTGGAGGGATTCGTTCCCAGTGAATCTTCCTGCAGAACAACACTCTAAGCCCACTCTTTACTCTGCAGAGAAGAGAAATCAGTTGTCAGACCAGAATGGTTTTCAAACATCACATTTCAGAGCTGCTCTCAAGACTTATTTTTGATAGCAAGAAAAGGTATTAACAATAATGGTTGCTATTGTCAGGTAATTAAATAGAGCCTTCAGGAAAGGCTAAGGCTGAATATTTTAAGCAAAGTCTGTTTACACTCAGGAAGTAAAACCTAAACCTTGAGGACAAAAGTTGCAATGCCAACAAGTACAGAAATGTCATCCAGTCACCACAATTTGGCCTGTGAAAGAGCAGATGAAAAAGTGTTAGGAAACAGAGGGCCATTAATCTTGTTAAGTCTCAATCCCTGTTTCTCTGAAAAGACTAATTCATTTTGGGCCTCTACAGAAATTGCTATAATCATAATTAGTGATTATTATTTTCATCCCAGGAAATGGAAACAGAGCAAGAATTTTGCCAGAAGTAAAACACCTAGGTTGTAATCCTGTCAGGAGATCCCTCATCAGGAATCAAGAAAGATACAGGTTAGACATTAAGAAAAAGTTCTTTAATATGAGGGAGATAGATCACTAGGTTGCCCAGAGAGGTGGTGGAGGCTCCATCTCTGGAGACAATCAAGGTCAGGCTTGATGAGTCTCTGAGCAGCCTGACCTAGTCAGAGAAGTCCCTGTTTACTGCAGGGGGATTGGACTAGATGACCTTTAGAGGTCCCTTCCAACCCAATACATTCTATGATTCTAAGATACTCAATAACCTGATGACTTATCTTTGCTAAAACAGAAGTGGGTTGAGGAAAATCTTTTGCAGCCTGAGAGACTCTGTTCACACAGTTTTGCAGGACAGAGTAGCATGTGCTTCTCTACTTCTATGATGATCACATATACACTGTGCAGTAATATACTGAGGCTATTACAAGCAGTTATTGCCACGGTAACACAGAGATCAATATACTGGATGGGTTACACCCCAGGGTGCTGAAAGACCTGGCGGATGTGATTGCCAAGCCACTTTTCATTATTTATATGAAGTCCTGGCTAACTGGGGAGGTCCCAATGGACTGGAGGTTAGCAAATGTGACACCCATCTACA
>JANHFX010012781.1:0-29017 GCA_027560015.1 Chloroceryle amazona | reverse complement strand
GGGGGGTTGGTTTTGTTTTGGTTTTACATTTGTTTATTTGTTTTGTTTCTATTTATTTGTTTTGTTTTGCCTTTTATTATCCAAATGTATTTTAATTAGCAGTACATTAAATTAATTTTCCCCAAGTCTGTTTTGCCCTTGACAGTATCTGGTAAGTGGTCTTCCTGTCTTTATCTTGACCCACATGCTTTTTTATCCTATTTTCTCCCCTTGTCCTGTTGAGGAGGGGCAAGTGGTTGAGTAGCTGGGTGGATGTTTAGATGCTGGCCAAGGGTCATCCACTACATGTTTCCATTAAGATTGATCAACATCTATTTTATCCAGATTAAATTATAATTGAGCATAAGTTAATTTCTTAGTTTATCTTTCTATTGCATATTCTAAAATGGTTAAGTCCTGTCTCATTTTATAGATTGTTTCTTCACTGCAGCAAGTGATGAAGTGTTTTTTCCCTTTCAAATAGAATAATAATTGTCCTGATTCTTTTGTGTAAATTTGTAACTCCTCTGGAAAAGTCTTAGAACAGAACCTCAAGACCTTGTAAGCTAGTCCTCAGGTTGTCCACGGGCACAGAGATAGGATCCCTAACTCTGTTTCAGTTCATCTAAAACTGTCATTTCTTTGCAAAGCAGCAAGAAACTACTGAATAATCTGTTCCAAAAATACCATGGTTGTGCAACTGGGATGAATCTACGCTTTCAAAGATGATTATAGGAAGTGTTGAATTTCACCATTCAAGTGTGAGCTGTGTGTTGCATCTGTCAAATACTGTTTGGGCAGAAATAAAATTGAAAAACCCTGACTTACCACATTTTTGCAGCTCACTTTGGAGTACATGTAGAGAACCCTTCAGAGACCAGTTTGTGAAAAGCAGTTTGATACAATTAACTTGTATTTTTTGCAGGTAGCATTCTTTAGTGTTACCAGTTTGTGGTGTGTTGGATACATGTGATTATCTCCTTTGTCCTGCAAACTGTTGTCCATTTCAAAGACTTAGATAAATTTCTGTATCAAGTTGAAGAAGGCCAGAATTTGAAACTAGCTATTATAGAAATCACAGTCAATAAATAAATAAATGTCCAAAGCTATAGTATTTTTTTTGTTCCAGTATTTATGTTTTAACTGTCCTTGCAGTCTGGAAGGATGGATTCAACTCATTCAACTGAATCCACATGAACAGTATGGATCTAGCCTAAGCCACTTGTCTTAAGTATTCTGTACACAGGTGGATGTTGGCAGGGGCACTTCATCTCATGTAAGACTTTTGATGGATGTTTGCCTCTGGAAATGCTAACCCTCTGTCTACATTAACATTTTATACAGTTTAGCCAATCACTTTTAATCTTGTATCTAACTCATAAATGGCCAAAGGTACCTGCCATGTGATTTATCACAATAGTCTCCAAGGCTTTGAATCCATAATCAGTCGTAATTTTTTATTACCTTTGGCTTAATGAATTACATAATAATATTTTGTAAAGCTTACATGAAGTTAAACTATCTTTCTTCTGTTTTTATTACCTAGAAGGCAGTGTTGTAGCAATGAGAATAGCAATTGCAATCTTTACTTTAAATGTGTATCTCTTTAGCTTGTTTTAATAAATGCTGGCGTTTGAAATAGAATATATATTCTACATTCCACCATATTTCTAATGTGTTCAGTAACCTGCTATTAGAATTGAAGACAACCATATCGAAAGATTGACAGGTATTTTTCATATACATATACAACTATTAAAAGATTGATTGTAATGTTGGGTTAAATTCACATTTTTATTTTACATATATTCAAATGTTTGAATATATATCTGAATAAGTTCTGTTCTGAGAAAATTATTTTTAATGCTGTATTTATTTAGGTTTATTTATTTCTTCCTGTATTTATCATACTGTATTTCTCCTAGGAAGAAAAGCCTGAAAGTGAAATAATGACTTTAAAAATTAATATATTTTTGCTTCTATGAAAATGTTTACAATTTATTCCAAGATAAAATAATGGGATACCTTTAGTTAAAAAAAAAAAAAAAAGAAATCCTGAAGACTCAGAAGCCTACAGATTGTTTTTACTGTTATCTTCCCGTCAGAGGAAAACAATTACAAATTAACTGTTCTTCTGATAAAATATCTGTTCAATTAAAAAAATAGATTTTTGTTCATCCTCTCAAAGCTGCTATCATGAACTATCTTAGTGAATTCTTTTCCTCTCCTTGAGATTGTGTTTTCTTGATTGAATGTTTTCTTGATTGCCCCCGTCTCTTTTAGAGCAATATATCTATTTTTTGAATTCTGATTACCGTACCTTGCTGTTCTCACTGAAAGTTCAAAACAGTGACAATGTAGAACAAAAAGACATACTTTTTACCAAAATGTATAATAATCTTCAGATGGTAAGTGAAAATATTTTACATTAAAAATGTTATTTCAAATTTCAAACAATACTTATGGAAAGAAAATAGAGAACTACCAGCTGAAAATGAGAAATTTGGAAATAAAACCAGATCCGCTTTTATCACAGTCATTTAAATTCATTATTAATGAAAAAGAGAAGTGTAAAGATAGACCACCATTCTTGATATTGCTAATAAGCAACTATGGCTGCTGAAATTCAGCACTGACATTCCATCAGAAAAGCTTGGGCAAATGAATCTGTGGTTCCAAGAGTCAAAGCTGTTGGGTTGTTTATGCCGGGTGTCCTAAATGAGGTACTACTGAGAGAAAGCAAGCAGTATTACAGTATTGTTCAACAGGACTTTCTGGACACTTACCATAATGTAACTCTTAAAACTTTGATGGGCATGAAATGGGTTTCTATTCACTGAAGTGGTGCAAGCTTTTGTTAATACAATACACCTAATGGAAAAGCTTCCAGGCCTCTTTCACCTGCTCCACAAAATTGTTTCACAGGCTGTCTTATGAAAGGGCATAAGCCTATTTGGAATAAATAAAGTAAATGGTACATATCAGAAGAAGAATATCCAGTTAACAAATACCATCCTTTTTGTTCAGGAACTGGCTACGTCTTTTCTGGAGACCTGGCTTCAAGAATTGTCAATGCTTCTGTAATGATAAAATACTTTTGGAAGATGTTTACATAGGTCTTAACACAAAGGGAATACAGATAGTAGCTCCTTCTGGTCATTCATTGTTTAACATGTACAGGGTCCCATTTTCTCCTTGCCTGTACAGTAACCTAATTGAATCTCATCCCATTCATACAAATGAGCACATATTATATTGGGAGACACTGCAAAAGAACCACCGTGTATGTTGGACAGAACAGAAAGGCCCAGAGCAGAAAGTCTTTTCTTTCTTTGACGATGGACAAAACAGCAGATGTTTTCTTAGAAACAGAGCATCTAGGTAGTGAAAGCCTTCAATGGACACCCTGAATCAGGGGCATATTTTTTGTATTAGGTTGCATTCAAAGGATTTTTCTTTCTTTCATGAAAGAGTCTTTGTTGACTGAATGCTGCTTAGTATCTTACTTTGTTTAGGATGAGACAAATTATTTCTTATATTGTATGGCAAAAGATATCAACTATACTGCAGAAAAAGGGGCTGGCATGGCAATGTTAGGGGTGAAACAGATAGCCAAGCTCAAGTGCATCTGCACCAATGCATGCAGTATGGGCAACAAACAGGAGGAGCTAGAAGCCATTGTGGGGCATGATCTTTATCAATGATTTAGATGTGGGGATTGAATGTTTCCTCAGCAAGTTTGCAGATAACACCAAATTGGGTGGGAGTGTCGATCTTCTAGAAGGTAGGAAGGATCTGCAAAGGAATCTGGACAAATTGAATCAATGGTCTGAGACCACTGGTATGAGGTTTAACAAGGCCAAGTGCTGGGTCCTGCATTTTGATCACAACAACCTCAGGCAACACTACAGGCTTGGATGGAAAGCTGGAAAGCTGCCTGGCAGAAAAAGACCTGGGGTGCTGGTCAGAACCCAGATGAATATGAGCCAGCAGTGTTCCCAGGTAGCTAAGAAAGCCAACAGTATCCTGGTCTGTATCAGAAATTGTGTGGCCAGCAGAAGGGAAGCAGTTATGTCCCTGTACTCGGCACTGGTAAGTTCACACCTCGTGTACTGTGTTCAGTTCTGGCCCCCCCCCCACCCCAAGAAAGGCATTAAGTTGTTGGAGGGAGTTCAGAGAAGGGCAACCAAGCTGGTGGAGGGTCTGGAGAACAAGTCTTATGAGGAGAGGCTGATGCAATTGGGATTGTTCAGTTTGGAGAAGGCTGAGGGGAGATTTTATCACTCTCTACGCCTACCTGAAAGGAGGTTGTAGTGGGGTGGGTGCAGCCTCTTAAGTAAATAATGACAGGACTAGAGGAAATGGCCTGAGTTTACACCAGGGGAGGTTTACATTGGATATTAGGAAGAATTATTTAAAGAAGGAAAGGTGCTGGAACAGGCTGCCCAGGGAGGTGGTAGAGTCATCATCCCGAGAGGTATTTAAAAAATGTGTAGATGAGGCATTTCAGGACATGCTGTAGTGGGATGGTGAGGTGTTTGGGTTTTTTAGGTTGGTTGGTTGGTTAGTTTGTGTAAGTTGGGCTTTTTGTTGACAGTTGGACTCTGTGATCTTAGACGTCTTTTTCAGCTGTGAGAATTCTGTGAAAAAGCAAGGAAGATGCAATGTAAACTTATTTTTTTCCTTATCAAGTAATAGCAAGTTAATGTGTTAAATTCATGTTGCTCAGATGTAATTAGTCTATGTTACATAACATTTATTCAGATGGCATTTCAATGTGACTGAAGAAGAAAGCATACATGATACCTTATGCTGGTGAATTAGTGGTAGAAATATGGATGGAAACTGCTTTTTTTTTTTCCAGAAAATCTCATATCAGCAAGGGCCAGATCTCTATTAGTGCTTTCAGCTGCTATTCCTCTCTGTAGTCATATATACAAAGAACACACACAAGATACCACTTAGTATTATGGAGATATAATAAACAAGAGGAAAATTAAATGCTGGTAGAGTGTTTTGACAGGGAGCGTATTAAATTCTGGTTTGGGGTTACTCAGCCATGCATAAAATATTTTCATGGCTAAGGAAAAAATATGATGATGCTTAATAACCCTGCAAGCTAAAAGTTTCAGTCAAAATGTCTATGTAAGTAAATTACTTTCCAGATTTCTCTCCAAGAATACAAATTATCTATCACTCATAATAAGAGTTAAGAGACCTTTACAGTAATTACTGAGTGGGCCAACTGTCTGGATTAATTGAATAGCTAGAAAAAAATACATGTATATTTGCAGGAAGCTTATCAGATGCATGTGGCAATCAAAATAGCAATCACATATTAGTCATAGTAAAAAAGCACTTGAAATCCATGTTCATATTACTGTGTATTGGGGAAATATTAAAAGTTTATTTTGCAAATTAAATAAATATGTGCTGTATAAGACATGATGCTGGTTCTTTAAGGCTGGTTGCAAAACACAGGTGAGTATTCTGAATGGGGTGATTTACAACAGTCTAAACAGAGATTGTGGTCTCTGGAGGAAGGGTTTGAGCTGCAAGGTCCTCTCTCCTCTAGAACTTTCTTTTTCTCAAGACAGTCTTAATTAAGCACTCTTACTGCAGTGTGTGGAAGGATTCTAGAAAAATAAATTCTGTATCCAGTTCCTGTGTTCAGGTAAGACTAATCTCAGGAAATAGAAGCCCAAGATTACTAGTTCTCATACTGGTTGGTAAAAATGTAACATGTTTTGAATCTAGAAATCGTTTAAAGCTATGTCTGAAAAAGCTAACACATAATTTGATTTTGTTATTGCCTTTATGGTTGTTGGCATGTTCTTTACTTGTCAGTTGTTATTGTTTACTAGAACACAGAACTAAAAGAAGCTGTTTGGTGTTTGTGTTAGGTTTGGTGTTTAAATCTTTGAGACTTTATACTTTAGAAGCTGTTGGAGAAGGGTATAAAAATTTAGCCTAAGTTTTATGTAATTTAAAACAGTAGTAGTGTTTGTTTAGCTCATCATATAGAGATATTACCTTTGGCCATCCCCTGTCCAGTGCAGTTTTAGTTTTTTAATGGAGTTATTTATTCAAAGTGTAAAAGAAAAAAATACCAGTGCAATCTGATGAAAAAGTAACCTCTTTCCTCAGGTACTCTGTTGATTTACTCTTGTAACTGGGGTTGTTTTCCAAATATATGCATATTTTTTAGATCATTGGAGAGTTCGTTCTTATGCTGCAATATGGTCCTCTCCTTCTAGATATATGAATAAACTATTTGAAGAAGTCTGAAAACTGAAGTTGCTTGATTCAGAGTAGTATTTTATATGCCACAATCACTGCAAAAGCATAGCGAAAGTGCAGCAATTGTTAAGTATGCTGAATGCCTCTAAGGCCCGTGGATTATTTTAATTCTTTGACCACTGGTTCCATTTAATAAAAAGGTTATAGTTAGCTTATCATAGTTGATTGGTCTTCAGCTGTATTGAATTATTTTATTCAAATTCACAAATTCCTTAAAAGAAATAAAAGAAAATATTTAATGCCTCTACCATAATACGATGGTGGCAGGACAAACAGTAGCACTTTGGATGGCAATAACAAATGATACTAGGAATGGAAGTTGTGGATTATATATAAAATTCATACATAGCTGCAGTACTGTTGACGATAAGCACTTTAAAGGTGTCAAGTCTGTAACAGAAGGGATGCTAAATAAAGCATCTGTGTATGATTCTAGCCATCATTTGTACCTTGTTCTAGTGTTTTGTTTTGGTCGGTGATTGTGTGTGGGTGTGGTTGTGGGGGATTTTTTGGTGTTGTTTTTTATTGTGTTTGTTTTGTGTGTGTTGTCTGTCGTTTTGTAGTTTGTGTTGCTGTTTGGGTTTTTTTAAGCTGGTAACGAGGAAGTTCTACATATCAAGCCAAGGACTTTCCTGAAGAAACAAGCCCTATTACAATCAAAGTAATAAATATCAGGTCTTCCCCACTCTGCCAAAATGTATTTTAAAAAAAAAAAAAGGTCAGAGGAGACTAAACTTATCTTCTCATTGTCTACTGCAATGTGCAGCTTCTCTGCATTTGAGGCAGCTGGGCTGCAATGGCCAGGTTAATCTGCACAAGGAAATTTGGTGGGAATACTTAGCACCTGAGATGCATTTGAGGGACAGGTCTGTAGCTTGATAGAGGAGCAGGTTGTAAGCAATTACGAATGCTCTGGATTTTTTATGTCTCTTGTTTTAAAATAGTGTGCCTTGTTGGGAGAAGGGGTTTGTGACTGGGGCAAGGCTGAAGTACCCCTCGTCCTTTCACTACAGGCCTTTGTAAACAGGCCCTCTCCAGTCTTTTTAGAAGCTCCCCTCAAAGGAGGCTTCAAAACTTTGTTCTACTGAAAAAGTTCTGCACTTGGTCACATCTTTTTTTTTTTTTTTTGATTCTCCGTTTTATTGTTTGGCTGTAAGTATGTTGAGCTTTTTTGCTTGCTTTTTTTTTGTTTTGTTTTCCTTATAATTTACGCATGTTTATATAATGTGATTTTTTTTTTTTAGCAGATATTTTTAGCTTACAGACAGATGTTGATACCTTGTTCTTGTTCTGCTGTGAACACTGAGTCTAATATGAAACTCACATCTAAATGCTCACATCTAAATGCTGGTGGAATATAGCTTTTTAGTAGCTTTGCATTGTTAGAATCTCAGTGATTGTGTGTGCAGACACTGTGAGAAACCTCAGGTTCCAAGTGCTGCTTGACCTTTGCCTAACTATTGACACAAAAAGAACTTTACATGCATTAAAACAATTGTACTTCATAAGTCTGTTTTTGCTGAAACATGGCTTGCTTTGTTGGGTAGTAGTTGGCTCCAATATTAATTTATATAGATAACTTAATAAATTTACGTTTAGCGTAATGGGATATGTGTATATTCTTAATACAAAATGTTTATTTCATCCTGTCATTGTGTAACGAGCATCCATGAATAACTAACATATTAGGATGCCTCACACAGGCAGAGTAGTATAAATGCTGAAGCATAAGCAATGCTTGTTATTGATTAAAGCATTTATCTAGAGACCAACAGAGTGCCCTATAACTGAGCAATTAAACCTGTCATTGAGGAAAGCTGTTGCAGTAGACCATTCCACAGTTCAGTCATATTCTAAGAAAAACTTCTTTGATTGGTACTGACTTTTCCATCTAGGTGGAAAAAACTGAAGCACTAAAAATGTGTCTCCTGTTCCTATCCCCAAACAGGACAGTGAGCTGGCAAAGATGCAGCTGATGTAGGGGCAGCAACTACAGTCTTGAGAGTTGAATTAAACCAGCTTAATTGGAACTGTGGAACACTCGCCACTAAGAACAATTGCAAAAATGAACTTAAATACTTTGATATAACTGATTTGGCTGGATGAATTAAATCTGCCTGCAGATTCTTATACTAGATGTGTAGAGAAAATATGGTTGTACTAATTTTCAGTAGTGGAGTAACGAGGACTAAAATCAGTGCCATGTTCCACCTCATTTCCTCCATTAAAGTTTCTTGTTTTGGCATTAACTTTTCCTTTCTGTAATATTGATGTGAAAACCTGTAAAAATCAAAGATGTATGTTTGCACTTGAGCCATTATTTTGGCTTGTGATTATGATTGTTTCTTAGACTGCCTTATTACTATTAAAGTTTTCTGAGGACTGGCCAGTCTCCCAGAGACACATTTTGCCTTGATTACCGAGAGTTTTGCTGGAACTTCAATTATGTGTTCATTTGTAGTTGGTATTCAAAATAGAGTCTGACTGTGTCTTTGAGTATGTTGTAGATGAGAAAATCTAAAACTTGAAGAAGCTCATCTGGATATAATAAGCTTGATATTTCCTATATAATGTTGAGAAAAATGTGTTAAGCCATGCAATTTTGAAGCTATCATTCCTGTGGTGTGAAATGGCTCAGGGCTACGCCACTCTTCCTTGTGTTGAATCCACCCAAGTGGTGATAAAAGTTCCTGATAGGCAAGAATCTTCTCAAAGCATTTTTTATCCTTTGCAACATATTTTCTTCATTCGAGTTAAGTTAGGAAGAGTCACTCAGGAGAAACTTATCTGGTTTTGACAAATAAAAGAGAGTGACAATTTTCAAGGTTTCATTAGAGAAATGTAAAGTAAGTGTTGAGTCAGCTTGGGGGGGCGGGGAGGAAGGGAGCAAGAACAAGGATCATGGCCAGTATTTCCTTATCTGACAAGGCACAAGCCTGGAGAAACATCCTTTTTTGTGTGTGTGTGTTAAAAATTTAATGTTACAAAAAGTATTCCACCCTAACCATTATATCAGTCAGTCTTTCTAGTATCAGAATTAACTTGTGTATTAGTTCCCATTATACACTGCAATGTAATGAGGTAGTGGAATTTTATTGGAAAGTTTGTTATTGTTCATGCTTAACTAAAACACACTAAAGGACAGCCTTGCCATGAAAATAAGGGCTTTGCTTCTCAAAATCTTGTCCATGAAGGATAAAAGACAGTCAAGATAATGCTATTTTCCTAATCCCTTTAACATGTCTTTGAAACCCTCCCAGCTTTCTCTGGCATCATAGATAAGTATAGCACAGGCTCCAGGAACATCTGAATCAATAGACAAGCAGCAAGAATGCTGCAGAAATATAGTTGCTTTTGCCCAAAAGGAAAAGAACAGAAAAAGGAAGCTAGTCTACTGGCAGTGGTGTTGAATAATAATCTCCGCTTAAGGGAATGAGGGTGTAGACATGTCCCAAGGTGGAGCAGAGGAGAAAATTTTTGAAGCAATGGATCTCAAGAAACTGGAGACTGCTGTAATTATTGTGGACAACAAGGCCATTGGAAGTGGACTGCTTGGTATTTTGTGGGGAGAAAAAAAAAAAAAAAAGCCTATCAAAAGGACTTCTGTATCCTATGGTGCAGTCTTTCCCTGCTCCATGCAACAGGGGCAGTTACATTTCACCCAGGGTGGGGACCTATTGTACAGCCTCTGAATATAAAATGTTCTCCCCTTCTTATCAGAATTCAGTCTGAAAGCTTTTAATTGATGAATGTAATTACTCATCTAATACATACAAAGGATACTTCTTCCATCCTAAGTCAGTATACCCATTCATCTATACTATAAAGACCTTTTGTACTTACCTGGGGAAAGATACAGCTAATGTGGACACAGGTCTCTTAGGGTTTCACTGGGTCCTCCACTATTTTTCTAAATTTTTAGTAAAAGTATTACAGGATATTGTGTTTAAATAATGGATCCACTTTTGACACAGTATGTTGATGATTTGTTAGTAGCCATGGAATCTTGTATAGCTGACACTTGTGCCTTATATTAAGCAATCCGATAAGCTGAACCCTTGCACTGCCCTTTACCTGGGGAAGGAATGTCACATGGTGATTGTGCAGTAATAACCTGTGGAGCTGAAAACAAACCACTAACAACCCTTGAATATTCTAATGGATGTGCCATTTCTTGCTCTTTAACTATGTGTAGACAGGTCTTCATATTATTTGAATGATAATTAAGTTTAGAGGTTATTCAGTAACTACTGAACAGTAGTTACTGAACAGGCTTAATCGTTCAGTCTGAAGCTGAGTATGCAAGCAGCAGAATTGATTGCATTAACAAACACTTGTCAGCTGTTCAAAGACAAGACTACAGATATACCAATTCTCTGTTCTCATTTGGAGATGCCACACCACTGGACAGTTATGGAAGCAGTGAAGGTTCATAACTTTTAATAGGAGTAAATTTGGAACTGTTAACAGCTATACAATTGCCAAAGAACCTAGCTGTAGTTTATCAGCTAGCCTAGACTGGTGAAAAGACAAAAGAAGAAATAGGAAATGATCTAGAGATGTTTCACCATAATTAGTAGTTGGTAGTTTGGGTGTTAGTCATTAGTCAAATCATGTTGTACATGAATACCATAAATGTATAAGAGCCCTGTGTAGAACCACATTCTGGATGCCCCAATTTGGATGAGACCTTCATGCAAATGAATAAGTATTTACTCTTTTAATGCTATGCTTTGCATCCCAACCTGCCTCCTTGGTTGTCATGGGTCAGCTGCAAATTTTCATAACAGTATACAGTCTAGATATAGTCTATTTTGTAGAACAGTGGCTGAAAATTTCTTTAGACTTTTATTCAACATATGTCTCTTTCAAAGTGGGGTGAGCTGTTTCTGATATTAAGAGTATGCAATTCTATTTTATCTAGATTTCTTTCTTTTATAAATTCTTCATCACTGCCTCAAAAAAAATATTTTTTTATAGCCATGTACAAGTTGATTTCACTATGCAATGCTTGCTTCTTTTTATTAATTAATTTTCAGATTGTAGTGACTGAGTTTCCTCAGATATCAAGTAGAATTCAATGTAGCAAAACCTCATGCATCAGTGCTCCAAAATTGCAGAACAGGTCTCGGCAGTGGTCTAGAAATTACAGAATTGTGTGTTATTTCTGGTGTGCTTGATGTAAATTCAGTTTTCCTCCACCACTGAAGCCCAAAATCTATTTGTTCTTTAGTGTTTTATTGGTGAAATGATAAACAAAGATGTACAAGAAATATTCAGTAATGTATATTTGTATACTTTAAAGTTGTTGAAGAGTAAGTAGCTGTAATAGGAAGTTGTTTGTGGGAAGGGAAATATATAGGCTGGGAAATAACTGTTCTTTTAATTTCAAAGTCAAAATGTCACGAAAACTTCACTAACTCATACTACTGCATGTTTTAAAACCTCAAACTGGGTACCTTTTATTTTGTGAATTACTGTGTGTTTTGGAATTGGAGTGAAATAGTTAAGGAAATGTGCTGCATTCCATTGAAACACGTTTTGTGGTTTCTTGTTTTTTTTCTTTTTTTAGTATAATTATTTTATTATTTTTTTTTTTTAATTGCAGACTAGATACATTCATAGGTAGGTCTCACGTTGCTGGAGAATTCCCTTGTGAAGATGAAGTAATTATTATCTGCTATCACCTTCTTCACTGGGATTGTGATTTTGGGTACCACATTGACTGGTAGGTGTTAAGGTAGTGTTGGCAAAGATGGGCATTTCTGAGTTACTGGTAGAAGTAAGAAAGAAGGAAAATTGCATACAGTTAAGCACAGATTGAAATAATATTTTTCTTTGAAAGAAACAAACAGGTTTTTTGCCAACTAACTTTTTATGACTGATTTAGGATTAAATCTCTTGCTTATGTGAGTCATCAGTCTAAATTTTTCTATCTCATGAATGGATTATGGCCAGACAGAACTCTGTTCAACAGTCATTTGGACCTGCTGATTCTAGGACTTCACCATCCCTGTTTCAGCAATCTCCGTAGAGAGATTGTTCATCAGTCTGGTCTCCATCTAGACTTATACTGTTTCTGATAATCATAATGATAATAAAGCATGTGAACATGAGATTGCTTGTAGGATGACCATTAAAGAAATAATTGCCTCCCTGGTCACTGAAGGAATATGCGTGTTGTCTCATTCCACATTGATGTAGAGGTGCTTAGCGTGCTTCTTGAAAGGTCTAGATCTCGCTAGAAGGGGGTCTGTCTGTGAATATATTTCAGAGGAAGCAAAGCTGTTCTGCTTTCAATGTGAAAGACACTGTATTTTGATTACAGATCTTTGTGGTATATTATTTATGGGTTATTAGAACATTTGCTTCATAAGAAACTGTTGGTAGTTTTTATTACTTTGCTTGTATTCCATCACATTCTGAAGAGAACCAAGTATTTTGTTATGAAAGATTGTCTTTCATTCATTTTAGAGACTGCAGGTGTCTCAAGCTATCTTTGTGTTTGCTTTAGCAAATCTTCTGGGGCTAATGAGCACTTAGAAATTAATTAGGCCTGAAGAAATACAAGGTTGCATGAGATATTACTATTCAGGTCTAGCTGATCAGCAATTCCACTTAGTTGGGTGGAAAAAAAGATACACCTGACTGCTTGTTTCTGCTGCTTTATAGGCTGTTAAATGCAAGGCACTGAGTTCTAGCTATAAATCCTTGTGGCAGATCTGTGGTGGGTATTATGTGGGCAATAGCAGCGCGAATGCCTGTGAACAGTATGAAACACGCTGAAAGCAGAGTATCTTGCCTGACAGCTGAAGGGTAGGCGTGTGTCTGGAATCCTGTCTGCTTGCTTGAGACTGTTAGAAAGGCCTTCAGTATTAAACAAAGGATCTTCCTAATATTTTGGAGTGAACATTTTTAAGAAACTTTTAATAAAAATAAAACAAAAAACTCAACTGGAATACTGTCTTCTTACTGAAGGCATTCAAACTAGAAAGTTATTCACACCGCACATGCAGTCTCTTCTGTGATAACTTATATGACAGGTCTTGGACAAGATCCTCTACCATATCCTGTTTTAAAAAAAACTGTAGACTTCTATCTGCGCAGCTGCTTCAGGTGTTTTGTTGTTTTTTTGTGTTGTTTTTTTCCCCATAGTGTCTGGAGGGAACATTTGAGATACTTATTTCCTGTGAATAATTTGATAAATGATGTGTGTGTGTGGAAAAAGACTGATTAATAACGTACTAGAACCACTGAAAGCCTTCTGAACCATGATTCTACTTTAATATGTCAATATAAAATATTGCTGAGAAACCTTACTTCCCAGTTACCCTCTTTTCTTTTAAAACTGGTACTCTTGGTCTTCTGATAGCTTCAGTCAACTCTGGGAACTCTGGGGGGGGTTTTATCGTGGCTTTAGGAATTCTGATATATAAATATAGAACAGACTATCAACAGTTAAGTTTTGAAAGAATTAAGAGGAAGAGAGGAAATAATAACAGGTTTGCTGTCATTCCTAATATGAATGCGACTTGATTTTATGTCCTTACAATGCCGATAAGCGTACTTACATCCATGACTTGTTCACTGGGCAACTTAGTATTTTATTTTTCAGAAATAAATTGTAGTTGTTCTACCAAATAATATAGAAGAGAATATAAACAATTTCAATGGTCATTTTTACATGTAGGACATCAAGGGAATTTAATTATTTTTTTTCCCTCCATTGTAGACTACCTGCCAAATTTCTTGTACCAGTTCTATATGGATAATTATAACAGTAGGGTATTTACTGTAAGCATGCTCTTTCTCTTTTGTGACAGATGGCAAACCAAGAATGATTTTGGAAGGTCATGTACAGATATGCTTTAATTCTGTAGAAATCTTAACCATTTCTGGCATTCTTGTATGTGCAGACTGGAGATTCTGTAGCAGCTTCAGATGTTAAATACACTAGCAGAAGCTTTCTTGTGTACTTAATGCTAAAATGGAGTCTTCAAATCTATGGTGCTTTTTCATGCAATGTGTATTACGCTTCTTTCATGGAATGGGTTATTTCTTTGATTTTCCATGTGATACATAGTTTCATATGAAAATATCACATTTGAGTAATCCGAGTAACTGGGTGTGTACATTACTTTTGACAGTTGCAGTTCTGGCATATTCATGTAAATGGGAAGGACTTGTCAAATTAATTGTACCTTAGAGAAGTGCTCTCACTTTTGTATTATTATCTATTCAGGCATATAGTGACAAACTCACTAAAATTAAAAGGGTTATATTTCACCTGAGCTACCGTTGTTTGCAACTTCACACAGATAATACTTTCCCAGTTTTTTGCAAATGTGGGGGACTTCCTGCATGAGATGATGGGGGCTTTCCTCCAGGTAGACACCTCTGAGCTAAGCTGTCTGTGGATATGCCTTGATCTCAGCCTCTACAGTGTGGCTATGCTGTGTCATTCAACCCAATCTGTGTAAACCCAGAGAGCTAACACTTAAGTCCTGGGGGCTAAGAGAGGGCTAAAACTAGCCTGTTCAAATATAAATGGGTGACAGGCTGAGATTGAAAATTATTTAAAAGTCTGGATTCTTGACACACAAAGCCTGGTTAGCAGCATTAAGGTATTCACATATTTTCTACTACAAATTATGCAGTGTCTCTATGGGCATCTTTACTGATGTGGGTCAGAAGCTTAGTCATTGACATGCTGTCACCTTGATAAATATGCTTAGAAGCATCTAAGCAAAACACATGATAGAATCTGACACCTCTTAAATCATTTGCTCACATTCATTAAATAGTAATAAATGTCATAATTCTGTTAAAATGACAAAGTTCAACCACTATACTGAACAGGCCACAAGCCTGACAGTGCCTTAAATCAGAGTTTCTAGACACCACATTTCTCAATTTGGTCACTTACCCATTGTCATTTTGTTTCCAAAACCTGAATAAAATGTACCACTCAGTTTTCAAAGTGGTTAGTGGAAACAACCAACATATGTATATAATTGTCTCTTAATTTTCTAATGAGTTACATATCAAAGTTGTGTTTCCTCCCTGGTGTCTTGTCCCACTGTATTGCAGAAGCTGTCTTTCTGGCTGGGTGCAGTATTTGGAACATAAGCCAATGGATCTGGTCGGATCAAGTATCTAAAAAAATAAATTATAACTCTTATTAAAAAGACTTGTCATGAGCAAGGATAAAATAAGTGCATACAATTGTAACATTGAAAATATCTGAGGAAGACTTACTGACTTAAAGCTGCTTAGTCTAGTTCCTGTTGTGTAACTTGGACACTTGAGTAACATCACCAACTTTAGATGCTAGTAATAAAGCTTTCACATTTTTCTGCCCAGAAATCATTTGTATGTACTAGGAACAGCTAACCTTAATTTTGACTGACAGCTCCTTTGTGAGCAAGTCTGTATTTCTTTATGCATGTCCTTTATGCAGTATGCCTTACAGAAGGGACAAGCAGTCCACAAAGACATTTAAAAAGTGATTTTCAGTGGATAATTCTTGTCACCGTGCTCAATAAATAAAAAGCTTGATGCTGATAAACTTGGTGTAGGCTGACAGTCTGTAGATAAGCCCTTATTTTAAGAACTTCTAGTAGATCCAAATACTTAAGGAAAACACCTCATGCATTTGAATCTAAGTTTGAGGTATTTTAAATAACTGCTATTCTTAGGATAAGAATGGAAGAGTTTCCCAGTAATTTTTATCTGTAAATTCTGCACTGTTTTGCCAGCTGTCTTAAGTGATGAGCTATCTGATCTGAGATATCTTCTGGCACTGATGCAGTAGCAGCTTTGTGATGCTGCAGAATTAATGTGTCAGTGTGCTGACCTATCAATCAGTGCTTTTCAGCACCATTGTGCTCCAAAGAAGACAGACAACTAGATTCAAACCCAGTATCTTAAATTTGTCCGGAGATGAGCAGTACTATTGAAGCCACTGTAAATGTTATTTCAAATCCTGGTTTTGACTTTATTTTTTTTGAAGAAAGAAAAATGCGAAAGAATCCTTTCTCTTGTATCCTCAGAAATCTTGGCACCGTGTCTCTCCATCTCGTCCTAATCAGCCAAATGAAAATGCTTAAATATCCAAACAGAGATCATCTGCATGATGTGCGAAGCTTATAAAGACTTGCTGTACTACTTTGCAGTGACACTGAAGAAAGCTTCTGGTTTTACAGGCCATGAAATTTTGCCATTCAGTATGATGAGTATGTTTTGCCCTAGATTTAATTAAAATACCCTGAAAAATTCAACAAAATATGAAATGGAAAATCCCAATTAACTGAACATGTTTTATAAGTGTATGAGCAAACCCTATTGCATTTCCCACAGAACTGCTGTATGTTTTCAGCTCACCTAGTATCAGACAATTAATGGTTCCTCAAAGTATAGGTTTCTGAGTCTGTAGAGCATTGGATTTTTGGTGGCTACCCATCAGAATTGCCTGATCTCCACAATTCAGAAACACCACCTGCCTCTGGTACATAGTATCACTGAATCATAGAATGGTAGGGGTTGGACTGCACCTCTGGAGATCATTGAGTCCAACCCCCCTGTCAGCGAAGGAACACCCAGGGCAGGCCCCACAGGAACAGATCCAGGTGGGTTTTGAAAGTCTTCAAAGAAGGAAATTCCACAACCTTTCTGGGCAGCGTGCTCCAGGGCTTTGTCACAGTGAAGAAGTTTTTCCTCATGTTGAGGTGGAACTTCCTGTGTTTCACCTTCCTCTCGTCCTATCACAGGGCACCCCTGAAAAGAGACTGGCCCCCTTCTACTTGACACCCACCCCTCAGATATTTGTAAACATTTATAACATCCCCTCTCAGTCCTCTCTTTTCCAGGCTAAACATCCCCAGGGCTCTCAGCCTTTCCTCAGAAGAGAGACACTCCAGTCCCTTCATCATTTTCATAGCTCTCGGTTGGACCCTTTCTAGTATTTCCCTGTCCCTCCTGAACTGGGGAGACCAGAACTGAACACAGTACTCCAGATGTGGTCTCACTAGAGCAGAGTAGAGGTAGAGGAGAACCTCCCTACACCTGCTGGACAGACTTTATGCACCCCAGGATACCATTGGCCTTCCTGGCCACAAGGGCACATTGCTGTTCCACGGATAACTTATTGCCCAACAGGATGCCAAGGTCCCTCTCCATGAAGCTGCTTTCCAGTGGGTCTACCCCCTAACCTGTACCAGTGCATGGTGTTGTTCCTCCCCATGTGTAGGACTCTATGCTTATCCTTGTTGAACTTCATTAGGCTTGCCTTTGAGTAGCTACTTAAATACAAGTAGGCTAGGTGAAATATGGACTTATTAAGAGAAATATATGGGAAAGTTTGAGGTACTTTTCTAGCAGAAAGGTAATAAAATTCAGGCAGGGTGTGCAAAAAAGAAATTTTGCAGTTCTAGTGTTTGGGTTTTTTTTTAACTTACACTATATCATTCAGCTCTAATCTTGTATCTGGAGAAGGATTGATCAGGATGTAAGAAAGAGTGTTCTGATGATCATTCATTTCATCTAGAGGAGAAAAAAAACAACATAGCAAATTAATTATACTTACAAATAAATTATGAAAAGAATGGTATCTGACAAACTAATTTGATAAAAGATCATCTTCGGTTCATAGAGCTGTCTAAAATTGTCAGGTGTCAAAGTGATTTCAAGTAAGTTTAGGAACTTCTTTTCAACTGTACTTGCATTGGAACTATCTAACATAGCATCTTTAGAGTTACTAGGTCTCATAATATCCTGTTCTCTTTCTAAATGTTCTAAAAATGTTCTTTTGCATTTTTTTCAGTCATATAAACTTTTTTTTTGTCTTACCTAAATATATTGTCTTTCAGTTTGAAAACATTTCCCCCCACCCTATCACTATACTCCCTGATAATGAGTCCCTGCCCATCTTTCCAGTAGGATTCATTAAGTACTGAAGGGCTGCTATAAGGTCTCCCTGGAGCCTTTTCTTCTCTTGGCTGAACAACCCCAACTCTCTCAGCTTGTCCTCACAACAGAGGTTTTCCAGCTCCCTGATGATCTTTGTGGCCCTCCTCTGGATGTGCTCAAGCGTGTCCTTCTTACTCTATGGGCCCCAGAACTAAACAAAGTACTCCAGCTGGTGTCTCAGCAGATGGGAGAATCCTCTCCCCTGACCTGCTGGTCACTCTTCTTTTGATGCAGCCTGGGATGTAATTTGCTTTCTGGGCTGCAAGTACACATTCATGGAATTGCTGGCTCATATTCAGTTTTCCATCTACCAACACCCCAAGTCCTTCTCCACAGGGCTGCTCTCAATGCACTCATCACCCAGCCTGTAACTGTGCTTGGTACTGTCCCCACCTGTATTCAGGACCTTACATTTGGCCTTATTGAACTTCATGGGGTTTGAATCTGTCTACGCGGCTTATGTTAGTATGTGGGAAGTAGGGGCTTCCATCCTCAACTGGCACAGAGTTCAACTGATAAGCAAGGTTAAATGCAGGTGCATGGCATTCTCATCCATTTCCAGATTCAGTCAATATAAACTTTTTATCACTTTCCTTATTTATCTAGTAAGCATTTTCTTTTTCTCACCTATGCCAATAGGTTGAAATGTGAATGCTGTATAAATGGAAACGTGTTTTTTTTCTTGGTTTTATTTTTTTTTAAACTATTCTTCTAATGGTATATTGGAAATAAAGGCTGACAGAAATTTCTTTTTAAGGTTTTTGCCTAGTTGTCTTGCTATACTTTTGTAGTTACTGCAGTATCATGGTACAGCTTTTTCTTGGTACACTTCCTGGGGTGCTGCAATGAGACTAGTTTTAATTTGCTGTGACTAAAAAGAAAAGGTATTGCTTCTTTGTTAATTTCTCCTTTTAGCATTTTAGGGAAAATATCTGGAAAGAGAACAGCCCCATTCTAGTTACAGTGTAATTCCTAAATCTTTTGTTAATGAAGTATTCTTGATATGCCTGTAGGTTGAAAATTACTATATTGGGTATTTGTACCACTAGAAGTACTTCTGTCTAGAAGACAATTGGATAAGGTCACATAGACTATTAGTATAGAGGCAGTTATACAGCTAAAATGATGTCTTACAGAAACAGGCTGTATTGTAAGGTGAAGCCGATGCCAACTGTCCTAACTAGTTATAAAAGCACCTGCACCACCACACTAACATCACACCACTGCTGAAGGCTTGCATAGTCAAAACTGTGCTGTGTCTCACTTGGCTTAAGTGAAGTCACAGTTAACTGAATTTAAATTTGGAGGTCTTAGAGTTTATTATTTTATCAATGTAAAACAGACAATGAAGATGTGAAATTTGCTTTAGAGGTAATCTCCATACAAAGAGACACCTGAGCAGCTGTATTTTTGTTTCCTGCTTGGTTTTGCATTGTTGGGGTTTTCTTCACTGTTCCCTGCACATGTACAGGTAGTAATAAATGAGTATGTTTAACTTCTGCAGGGAGCTAACAGGCATGATTGTTTTCTGCTATTTTGAAAGAACAGGGAGATTTAAAAGTTTATATTCCGTGTTTAAAATGTAGTGGGATGAGTGGGGAGTGAGCTAGCTCAGAAAGGTGGTGAAAGGCTTCTGAGATTTTTTTTTTTTTTTTTTATTCTGGTTGTGAAGGAGGGTGGAGAGATGGCAGTGGGAATGTGACAACCAAGATTTGCAGCTGACTGCAAATCACGAAAATTTATAGATCAGAATCAGGGCAAATCAATGTCATCAGGTTAAGGTTTACCTACCAAGATATTGTTGTTCTGCAGATGGTGTTGGCTTTTAACAAGGATTTTAAAAGAAAAGCAGGCATACAATAAAGTTTTTTCATTACTAGCATAAATATGAATAATTTAGAAAATTTCATTGTGGTTGATCAAATGCTATTGTGGCCTGTGTCACTCCTGGAAAATACTTAGTTCTGAATCTTCCTGCAGAGAGTGATACAGTATCACAAAGAAAGCAGGAAGAGTAATTATCCAGTTGGACAGTGGAATAAAGAGCTTGTATTTGCATATTTAATTTGTAAAGATTGAGCATGTATTCTGTAGCAGCCCTCTCTCACAATTAAATTGATTTTGAATCAATAGCAACAGTAAGAACTACTGTTGGATAGTACATTGCTATTGGTGTCAAAAGATGTTTTGAACCTCTATCAAGAATGTTGTAGTTAAAATGGATAAAAATATCCATTCTGCAAGAAATACCACATTTACCTTCAATTAATGGATATTTTAAGAATAAGTCAAATTTAAAAATAATTGTGTTGAAACATGAAGAGTGACACATTTGTAAAAAGCACATTTTGGATTCTTCAAATGAAATTTGAGTATGGGAACCTTAGTGTTGGTGCTTCTGAAGTATGCAGCACTAAGCTCAAGACTGGACCTACCATGCAGACAAAAAAGTTGGGATCTATAAATTCTTGGTGTTTCTAGGAAACAAGAACCCATAGCTCTGGGAGTTTTCACACAACGTGCTACAGAGTGAAGGCCGTAGAAAGGCAATGCAGGCAGCTGTGGTACATATATCAAAAAAAGTGTTACAGAGCTCTTGTCAATAACTTTAAACGAACAAGCAAAATTCTAAAACAATGAAACTAACTAAACAAAAAAAAAACAACTCAGCATCAGCCTTGCTGGAGAAGAATTTTCTGGATAAAAATGGCATCTAAAGACTTAGTGAAACGTGCTTCATAAAACTTTAATGTGACATTTTGGCATTAATTTTAAAAATTGTGGGGCAAATGAAATATCCTTCACATATGAATAACTCCCCACCTTGATCTATCAATGAAATTCACCACAGTTCTGTCTTCATCTAGATTTAAGCTACCACACAGTTGTTCGGTGACAGAGGAATGTTTATATATTCTGTGTATGCACATCATGTGCTAAATATAAATGTGACTGATGTGCTGCCTTCTGAGCTTTCCATTTGAATACAGGACTGGGTGATAACAGAGTTAATCAAAAGCAGTACAAAGTTTCAGTAAACAAAACTCAACACAAACCCAAACCATTATTATAAGCATGATACTTTGTTATGACACCCTCAGTTCGTAAAAATAAGTTCACCTTGCAAAATACTAGTGTTTTTATTAATTTAAAGTATTATAGTATTCATACCATATCCTGCTGGAGAAAGGCCCAGATGCTTCATTCTGTTTTTCACAAGTTCTGCAAGCTCCTGTCTTTCTGACCTCCTGTAAAGGTTCATTCGCTGCTGGCTTATCTTCTCAGCTGTTTTACCAGAGTGTCTTGGAACTCTTCTGCTCAGGCGTCGGGCCCACTGCATGCTTTTTCGTCGTAACAAGGGATGGTCAGACTGATCACTGGATGTTGAGTTACGATGATTACTACGATAACTGATCTGTTCTTTGGTGTCTTTAGTGTCTTCCCATTCTTCCACACTAATAGAGATTTGAGACTTGAAAGGAAAATGACAACAGAATTTAAGGGCTTTAAGAATGGAAGTAGATTATGATGTTCTCTCCTCTTTTCAGCAGTGCAGTGGAATGTGTTTTGGTTGCAATGGAGCTGAGGGAATTCAGCTGTTTGTACTTAGCAAGTGTTCCTGAATTGGGCACCTTTTACTAGACTTTGACATTTTTTGTAAAAAGCTCTTTTAAGTTATAAATACATTTCTCAAGTGAAAAAAGTTAAGCATCATTTAGTACCTGACTCCATTTTGATTCTGAGAACTGTAGCCTTCCAATACTGCCTTTTTTGAACCTACAAATCTATTCTGAACTTCTCCACTTTCTTCCAAGTCTGTATTTTTTTAGAAATTCAAATTCTGTAACTGCTTTTCAGATATATGTTGTACGTTCATTAAGTAATACTTTAGCTTTGGCTGCATCATTTTTAATACACATTTAAGACCACAGATGGTTACCTATGTCTCAAATTCACAGGCATTTTTGACCTTCTAGCACATAATATCTGAAAGCCTGTGTCTCAGATTATGAACATATGCAGTAGCCTTCAGTGTGATTCAGGGCACCTCTTGCAAATGAAGCAATGAATTCCTACCTTAAAGTATCATAATGTTGCTTTTTCACTCATATAGTAACAAAAAGCCCCAAAACCACCAGACTTAAGAGCCCAAATTTGGCACTCTGTTGCTGTGTTTCTTTGTGCCACCTAATTATTAGCAATAGTATACACATATGACAGTGTTGAAAAAACTCAGGTGGATGGGCTACACACATAGTTCTAACATACAGAAATATCATAGGGAGCATAACAGGAAGATCAGAATCAGAAGATAACTTCAAAGTTGTGTTCATGTTAAATTTTGCATTTAAATAATACTTTTAGCTTCTAGTTTCAAAACTTTATCCTGAGTTATTGCTGTGGTCTTTGAAATGTGTATTTTATTGACACTGACACCGTGAAGCCCTCACTGGTATCAGCACAGTCATATTACCAAGTTACTGGTGACTGATTTCAGTAGGTTCGGGGTTTATAATAAATAAATATAAGAAATTAAAAAATACATATTAAAAAAATGACAAAAGATGACAAAGTGGAGATGACTCAGTTTTATAAGACCATTCTTTCTACTCTGTTTGTATTCTGCCTTTCTTCTTGTCTGCACTGGTAACTTTCCTTGTCCAACTCTTGATAAAACAGCCATCTGGACTTGCTGTCAGTAGTACTGGAAAGGCAGAGACCAGTTATACTAATTATTACAGGAGGGCATGTGGCATTTTTCTGAGCCAGAGATTAATTGGAAGAGGACAAGTAAAAGAAAAAGTTTTTTGATTCTGTGAATCTGTAAATCCTTAGCTTGAAATTTTGAAACATCGAGATAGTTGAAACAAAAATGGACATGATGAAGTGAAATATTTACCTGGTTGACTATTCAGTTTTTATGGTGCCTGTTAAGAAAAGTGTACAGAATGGCCCTTCACTGTATACAGGAGTTAAAAACTTAAACTATTTAAAGACAAAGCAGAACAAAAGAAACCAAAAGCCCTCTTTCAAAGGCAGTACAAAAAGCGTGCCTGCCAGTGACAGCTGTTTAGTACACAGAAGATAAAAGCCCAGTGCAGAGTACTTCTATGTGTTCCCTTCTGTTTTAATCAGTTTTAAGCTTTCTTTAAAAATACTTTCATAACTATAATTTATTTTAAGGTTTGGCTGGTTTAATTTCTTTTAATTTCATTTGCTTTATACATAGCTTGTAAACGTGCTGTATGAGAAGCATAACTGATGATATGGTGTCACTACTGCCACATAGTAGTAATTAATCATCTTAAGTTTTATGAAGTGTATATATTTTTTCTTAGATTTCTTAAAATAGAAACATGATGAAATCCCTGAAAAATAACAAGGTCCCTGGTAAAAGTAGCACCAATTATGTAAAAATCTGTATGTCGCACATTAAGTGAAGAAAAAAGTTCCCTAAAACTTTAAAACTGTTGTTGTTGTTGTTTTGGTATTTTTGGGGGTGTTTTTATTTGTGTTTCTTTATTGGTTTTAGCTGTTGAGGGTTTTTTATTGTTTTGTTGGTTGTTTTGGTTTTGTTTTGCTTTTCTGAAGGCAGGTTACCATCTCAAGTATCAGACTGGGTGCACAAATGGGTGCGATTGCTCACTTGTGCTGCTGGACATCTGACCCACAGCAGTTTTTCCACTGGAGCAAGGTGATTTAATAGGATATTTCATACCCTTATTTAAATACTATCTCAGGTTGGCCAACATATTGCAGGAATGGGAATGTATGCACAAATGTTGTTTGTATTTGAGATGGTCTGTGTGGCTGCAAGTATGGTGGTAGTTGCAGTCCAACATCAAACGTCCGTGTGTTTCTTGTATCTTAGCTCCCAGGGAGCATCAAGTCACACGAACAAAGTGTGTAAAATATAAAATCACTTTAATGTGCAGATTCATCTATCCTATTCTGTAGCAGTGCCTGATTTTTGTCCAACTATAAGTTTTATGTTCAGAATAACTTTACTGTTCTTAATTGCATCTAGAGTTCTAGGAATGCTTTTCTGCTCCAGCTGCTGTCTGAACCACTAAGTACAGCCACATATTCTTTTTTGTGAAAAACTTGGGAATTTTTGTCCACCAGCATTCAAGGTGTTTAGGATCAAGGCTTTCACCAGGCCGTAAAGATGATCTGTTATCTTTGGAATTAAACAGGGACAGGCCCAACAGGGATCAAATTACACTGGGCTTTTTTGAAAGTTCCAGCCTGACTGCCTTCATGTTTTTAATAAGATGTTTGTGTCCAGACCAATGTAGCTTTAATACTTATTTACTTAGGATGATCCATTGCATGGTTCCATTTCCTTTAATGATTTTACTCACAGGGTTTAACACAGTGTACTGTTTTTTTTCTGAGATGGAGTTAATTTTCTTCACAGTAGCCAGTATGGGGCTATGTTTTGGATTTGTGATGAAAACTGTTGGTAGCATGGGGATGTTTCAGTTACCGCTGAGCAGCGCTTGCACAGAGTTGAGGGATTTACTGCTCCTCACACCAACCCACCAGCAAGCAGGCTGGGGGTGCACAAGAAGTTGGGAGGGGACACAGCTGGGACAGCTGACCCCAGCTGATGAAAGGGATCTCCTACACTGTATGGTGCTGTCTTCAGCATATAAAGCTGAGGGAAGAAGGAAGGGGGGATGTTCAGAGCGATAGGAGTTTTGTCTTCCCATTGCACACAATGAAACCCTACTTTCCTGTGATGGCTGAACAGCTGCCTGCTCATGGGAAGTAGTGAATTAATTCCTTGTTTTGCTTTGCTTGTGTGTGCGACTTTAGCTTTACATCTTAAACTATCTATAAAGACAGTTTAACTTATCAACCCACAACTTTTCTCACTTTCACTCTCCTGATTCTCTTCCCCAGCCCACCTGAGAAGAGCTGAGAGAGCAGCTGTGTGGTGCTTAGTGCCTACCAGGCATAAAACACTACCTCCAAAACCAGACAGACAATAAGCAAATACTTACTTGTGAAGCCATTTCTCGTGACTGACACAGGAAGGGGGAAAAGAAAACAAAAGACAATTTAAAAAGAATTTAATCTAAAGCAGCAAACAGAGTGTTTAGCAGGAACCACAGAAAGTCAGATACACAGGTAGTAAGGAAGAATTCATTTTTTTGTTTGTTTGCTTGTTTTTGTTTTGTTTTTTTTTTTAATGAAATGGTTTGAGCCACTAATGCAGGTCATTGAGAGGCAGGCTAGATGTGCTCATTAAGTAACTAGATCATTGGTAAACTTGCTTTCTTTAAAAAGAATTTACATTTTTCTGTCAGAGGGAAGTGAAGTTTTTTAATTTGTATAGTACAAAAAGGGGATGTCAAAGGAGATATCATACATGTAAAAATATTAACATTGTCATATTTTGTTCTTGTGATTCAAGTTAACCATTATCTGACAGCTTTCAGGTGTGTACAGTACAAACCCAGTTTTATGTCTGTTTAAACTCAAATTGATAGACTCATTGGAGGTTCTCTGAGTTAGAAACCTTCAAATTATAGTTACAAGTTTGAAATGAGAAAAATACCAATTTACATTTCTCTAACCTCCATTTTAAAGATCTTATCCAACAATAAAGTTGTTTCTAGCATAATATATTGAAAAGCTAAAACTAAAGTAATATTATTAATGAAATTAGTAAAGAAACCTTCAACTTCAAAAGAAACTTTTCAAAGATTACAGCTTTTAGCGTTCCTGCATTTATAGGTATCTAACCCTTAGAGTTAGATGTTACTCTTTTGCATTCTAGGGAAGAGCTAGGATAGGGAAGATTCCCTTCCTTCTCTAGAGGAGGAAGAGTTTCACAAATTCTCATCCACTAAACAAGAAACTGCTGAAGTATTTATGTGTGAAAATACCACCGGGAGTCTGAACTCAGAGCCTTGAGTTTTTTTTTAAAAAAGAAGAATAAATGCTTTTTCTTCACTTAGTAAACAAAGACAATGCCACTTTAGTCTCTACTTAACTCAAACTTTTAATGAGATTGATTACCTGTGAAAACTGGTAGGAAGTAATAGAACCCCTCTTATCTATTGGACAGTGGCTTCCAGGCTGGTTTCAGTGTTTGAATTTCAGTGTTTACTAAGAAATTGCTTCTTTTACTAAGAAGCAATTTCTTAGTTAACTAAATCTGGGCCTGGTCTGATGAAGTATTCAAGCACTTGAGCAGCTGCATGTGTACAGGCTCCAGAGCTTCCCAATGTTACAGTAAAATGATGAGTTTAGAGTTAAGTGACTGATAGGTCCCAAACTTTGTTTTCAGAAAAAAACATATGAAATATCTTTAATGTCGGTTAAGCTTGCCTCAGAAGATTTGAGTAAGCTTACCCCCTAACCCCTGCCAGAAAACAAATGTTCATGTAGAAAAGATGAGTGTTACTCTTAGTTACCCTCCTCCTGTACAGATGCTATTTGTCAGTCAGCCTGAATGTTTGAAAGTGTGTGAAAAGGCTTTTTCACAGTATATTGTATGCTCACAGTTCAACTGTTCTTTATTCTCTTTTTTAGACATAAAGTGAAATAGCCAGCTGTGAATTCAAGAACATTGGATTGATATGAATTTATCTTGCATATCATTATTTAATGAATTCTTAAAATCTGGCAAGTCCCCTGTTTTATTGAAAACTATGACAGACTTTTTCTCATTAGCAGTGATGATATCTATATTCTTCTCCAAGGAATGATTTTGATGGATTATGTTAATGCTGCTGTATTCTAAAAAAATCAGCTGCCATTATTGTAGTCTCATAGTACACAAGCTAAGCTGTAAAAGCCACCTGTAGAGAGGTATTGGTAGCCCACAAAGGGCGACACTAACGAACTTGGTGGAATCTTGCATGCCTTTTTTAATTCTTTTTTTTTTTTTTTAATTAAATTAATTTGAATGTTTGTACAAGTTAAATATTGCAGTTAGGCATTATATGTCTTAATGTTTTATAAGATTTTTCTGCAATATGGAAAATATAGATTGTCTGTCTTGAAAATTAGTAAACTATGAGTTTTTCAGAAGAAAGGACGAAGCTGTTATTCACTAGTGCATTTTAGAGTCGTATTTGTGCCATGGTTTAATGAGATGGAAGGATTAATGGTCACATAAAGAAATGGCTTCTACATGACAGAAACAAAAGCTGCACACAAAAAAAGTTAAATGGTCAAGAAAAAATATTTTTCTCTTAATTCATATGGGGGGGGAAATTTGAACATTTATATGGCAGACACATATATAAAAAAATTTACCACTGTTAGGCAGATACATTTACAGAAAACCCACAATGCTCTAAATAACATTTTTTCCCTATTGCTGCTCATTTATAGTTAAAAATTCATGTAAATATTGAAATGGCCCCTGTTTTGAGATACAGTGTTCATGTTTGTCACACCTGATACAGGACACGGTCATACAAATTGTAATGGACATTGCCACTAGTGACCACATGCAAGTTCAGACAGCAGCTGTCTATCCTAGCCTATCCAATCTGTACCTGAGCTGCCCATTGTTTTCAATCAGTCCTCTGCAGGTAAACACAGGAATGAAAGTCAGTATGTAGACTTGGTCTGGGTATTCATGAAGTCCGGAGCTGAAAGAGAGCCCTTAATTAATGTGACCATACACATGTCAGCAGTGGGAGGCCTACAGTGGATTATTGGATTCTGTGCATTTGCAGATATTGCATTCACAATATTCTTTAAATAAGTGGTTCCTATTCTTATGAGGACCAAAGAATGTTGTATACTTTGTAATTAAATCCAAAAGAAGTACAGTAAACTGACATACCTCAGATGTTGTAAGCTTTTGGGATTCTGTCCTATAGACTCCAATTGGAATGTCTCCTGTAGAAGAACAAAGTTTCTGATATAGTCTGGCATATGTCCTAATCCATAGATCCTCTTCTGTGATTTTCATCTGAACAAATAACAATAGGAAGGAGGACCTTTAACTTTTGAGGGCTTATCACTTGTTCGCTAAACTACTACTGAAATTTTTTAAAAGAATTAACACTAGCTAGTAATGTTCATATTATAGTATTGCTCCACAACACATCTGGAGCTTCCATTGAGTTTGTAGACACTGGGTTTTTTTTTGCTCTCTCCTTATTTGAGAGACATTTAAGTGCAAATGGTTCAGTCTTATGAAATGTGTTCTTGTTTTAAAATTACTCTAAAACTTACATGGCATCCTTCTTTCAGTGTTCCTATCTAACTAAAATATAAAAGCATTAACTAAATTAACAGTAAGACACTGGTGATGGACAGACTGAAGAATAAGCAAGCATTTTGAATGTAGCCAGATTACTGTTCACTAGACTGCAGACTGAATATGTGTGAAGACAGAAGCTGGGGGGGAAAGTAATACACTAAGCATACATGCCATAAAAAAGTTTTAAATTAATCTCAAGTATTTAATTACTATTATGCTAGCTTTATTTCAAGATATGCAAGATTCTTTTCAGAGATTCAACTGTCTTGCATTCACTGTAATACAGCTTAATGATTAACAAACACATCCATAATTGTTTTTTATTTAAATTACCCAAACTAGCATTGATAACTTCCTTTTTAAGGACAACATCCTGTGATTTGTTATAGTTCCCCAGAAAGCAACTGGTAAATAACTTGGCTTCTCTTTATCTATTTGCAACTTGGGGCGTGATAGATGTGGAAGAAAACAGAAAAGTGGGGTTTATTTTTGATAAAAATACATATTTATGTTTTTGTATGTGTATATACGGTT
>JANHFX010012780.1:0-14947 GCA_027560015.1 Chloroceryle amazona | reverse complement strand
ACCACCGCCAAGCGCCAAACACCCCAACCACCGCCAAGCGCCAAACACCCCAACCACCGCCAAGCGCCAAACACCCCAACCACCGCCAAGCGCCAAACACCCCTTACAAGTTCTTTGGCCAGAGTGGCATTAATGCTCAGGAAGCTGGAATAAACTATAAATTACATGTTACTGGAAGGTGGAGTCAATTACTTCACCAAATACAAAGAGAAATATATCCTCAGGCAAAATGGATCACTTTTAGCCTTTCCTGAATTGCTGCCTACCTCAAGACAAAGCGTCATTAGGTATGTAGCCTAACTCAAAAACATTATATCTGATTTTTAGTAGTCATTCTAAAAGTGACTATTCACTCATCAAGGACAAAAGATGCATTTACATTACCAAAAATAACTGAATTTGTCACCATACAGCATTATTAAAAAAAAAAACCAAACAAGTGCTTTCAAAAGAAGTTTTCAGATGATTGCAACAGTATCTCGGATATTCAAGCTTGTAATAGAGGGACATGCTTCACATGTTTTTAACCCAAAACAAGGTGTTATATACAATAGCCTTGCTTACTTGTACTGCTTATTTTTATCCCACTAACAACTTCAGAAAAAAAAGTGTTGCTACATTTTTATCATAATTTGGAGTAATTTCTCTTCAGTGATACTATAAACACCTCTACTGGATTCTGAGTATCAGCTGTACAGGAAAAAAAACCACTACAACAATAAAGGTAGGCAACAGACCTCCAACAGGCCATCTCTGGAAACTGCCAATTTTAAAATTTATTTATTTTATTATTTATTAATACTACAAAAATTTGACAGAAAGGCACACCTTTGCAAAGTAAGAAAATACTTCCAACGCTAATAACACCGATGTGCAAAATCTACTCAGTTTCTAAAGTATCATCTCAATACAGCAATTCAGATTTGTTACTTCCATCATGTTCAGTGAGTATATGAAAGATTACTGGAGAATAGGATGTGAAAGAAGGGATAGAGTGATGCAAGTTTAATAAAGCTTCAAACTCAAGCCATAGGTCAAAGTATGCCTACAAAGTCAATACTTAAAATAATATTTTCAAAACAAAAGCTGACATTTGGGCTCAGGAACTCAATTTGCTATGACACATAGTTACTTCCTCCGTGCCCATCAAGGTCTCTGCCTTCACTTTCAACAGAGCAATTACATGGCTGTAATGCTTCTGAGAAGAGTAAAATACTGATCACTCAACCAACCCCATACAAAGAATTCAAGGGGAAAAGTACTATTCCCCCTAGGCTCTCACATTGTGGTGTTTGTGGTTGAAGTTGAGAACTTCTGTTGTAGAATACATAACCACATCTTTCTTGCCCATATGGCCACCCAGTTCTGATCCCCAAAAATGCCTGGGTCCACAGGTTGGCTACATGCTAAGAGAATGAAGTATCAGATGACAGTAGAACTTGGCCTTAAACTATCAAATCCAGTTCTAATAAAGAGTATAGAAACCAAAAATGGACGCCAGTATTTCATTGATACAGGGTATGATACATTATCATTCTATGTAAGAGAATGCTGCAAAAATGGCTCCAGATTTCAATTCCTGTCTAGACCCTTCAGCATCTTAAGCACCAAGGCCAGTCCTTCTCTCTGACTTACAATAATGGTGTTAAAGCATTTAATACCATGTACTCTTGACTCTTATTTATCCTCAAGAAGTCACAAAAATCATCCTAATAAATAATAAATAAATAATAAAGATTGTTTCCATTCTTCAGAGTAAATGAATACATAATTCTTTCTGTTCATCAGCACTAACTGTGTGGATTTATTTGGATATGTGGGTTGAAATATCTTAAGCAGTCAACTGCCAAGGCCACACGCTGTACTGATGGAGTCCATTTAGACAGATTCAACACATCATATACATGCTTATTCTACACACACATACCCTCAGATACAGTACTAAGATCTCCTAAAGGCTTTGATTCATATCTGTGTATAAATGAAAACTTCTGTTTGGTAGACTAGAAGATATCAGGTATATGCAACTAAGCACACAACTTCACCATTTCATTAATAGCTTGTCTAAGTGTAATAACTGTCATTCAGCAAGATTATTCCTTTGACACTTTGCAGAGGCATACCAAACTACTATTTATAAAATGCTTTGAGTCATTTATGAAGTACAACTCAACTCTATAAGTCACCTCAAAAACCCAACAGAAAATCAAAACTAGAGGTGGGTAGATTCAGATTAGCCATTAGGAAGAATTTCTTCACCATGAGTGTGGTGAGACACTGGTACAGGTTGCTCAGAGGGGAGGTGGAAGCCCCATCCCTGGAAGTTTTTAAGGCCAATCTGGATGGGGCTCTGAGTAACCTGCTTTAGTGGGAGGCGTCCCTGCTCATGGCAGGGGGGTTGGAACTAGATGATCCCTTCCAACACTGACAATTTTAAGATTCTATGAAAACCTTTCTTTACTGAAACACTACTACACTCCCTCTCTCTTTTAATTACAAAACTGTGGTTTATGTTTTCTATTGTACATACAGTTTTCTACATTGCCTGAATAAGCACTTCTCTATGTTGCGAGCCTAAACCCGTAAGGCCTAGATGTAAACTAGGGCCTAAGGACGTCAACTATATTTTCCTCAATTTTCAGGATCCTGTGGTCACCATGGAGACCTAAGCAATAACTATCTCTACCTCGCATTTCAAGCTTATATTGTTGTTGACACCATCTTAAAAAACACTAAGTGCAGCCAAAGCAGTTGCATAGGTATCTCAGTGGGACAAAACCCCGAAACAGCAGCTCAGAAGATATTTTCTTACATTGAACAAGGTGGTTGCAACATTAACACATACTTCCTATAGATCTAGAAGAGCACAAATCTCTCTGTGTAGGGCTAAACATAAGTTTCCATGTATTTGAAATCATTGAATAGCAAACACTAGAGCAGGGCAACAAAGCCTTCATGAGAAAATGAAAGCACATGTGGGAAGATAAGACTTTTTTCCTGATTCAGTGATTTCAAAGATGAGTTACTGCGAAGTTAAAATCAAGGTTTATTATACTTTGAAGTTGCAGCACCCTGCAGACTTTGAGAAAATCTCAGAATAGTTTAACACATCAGCTTAATTCTTCCAGCTCAAAAAAACAGACACTAATTCTACAGCAATTACTTGTTTCAAGTGCTTTGGTTGTTCTTTCATTCTACTCTGAAGATACAGCACTGCACCATTCATTTGCATCTAGGTTAGAGAACCTTAAGCACACTTGGTCTTTATCTGCCTTGAGTAGTGAGAGCAGATACATCCACTGTGTATTGGATGGATAATTTAAAGCCATGCATAATAGAGAAGTCTCCATTGACAAAGAACCTATTATCAAAACTCTCTTAAGAGAGTACCCCCTTTACACAAAGGATTCTGATAGGTAGTTTTAGAATACCATACTGATTAATGTATTCCACCACAAAAGACATGGGAAATTTTTCCTTTTTGTGTGCCCAAAAAAGCCTTTCAGAGTATGTATACTGAATATGTAGCAACAAGCACTGTAATCTCTATGTATCTACCCACATAAACTGTAACCTGGAGACATCCATGTCCCCTGACAAACTTAACTCTCGGGTCAATACTTGCTGCTGTCTCTGATCGCCACTTTGTTTCTTAAGTAAGCGAACAACGCTTAACTAGAAACAAAGGGATGCTGGAAATGGATATTTTTGGTCTACAAAGTTCTGCTCTAAACCCACTCTTATAGCATTAGTCAGGACTGTCTTCCACATGACACTAAAGCTTTTTGCTGAACAAAGATTCCCTGTTACAACCCCTTGAATTTCTGGACTATGGGACTTGCACCAAGATACTGCATACCACTTAAGTTTCATTACACTGCTCCCAAAACGTTCATTACTGAACTAGAGTTAACAGTAACCCAGATTCACTGTTTAAAATTTCATAAGGCTTGGTGAAAAAAGTAATTTTTTTTTCTGCAAATACTTCAGCTTGGCCCCATTTTGCATCAGCTGCATTTTGGAGAACAAGCAGGTTTCACGCAAACATTCTATAACTTTCAACAAAGTGTTAGCAAGAAGCAAAGGCTAGCTTCTGTCCTACTTGCTGCAGCTCCTCTAAGTGTAAATGTTACACTAGCTAATGGTCACTGATACATTCACACTGATCAAAATATAAGACTGGCAACCAAGACTGTTGAAAGACTGTATTCAAGCAGCTACAAGACAATCATACACCTTAGGCGAGCTTGATTATATAAATACTAGGTTTTCATTAGATTATTATTTAAATGGTTTTTCTATTGCTTAGTTGAATATCCCCAAACCTTGTCAGAAGAAAGTTTTTTCTAATTTTAACGTACTTGGAGATATCTTAGGCTTGAATTGCTTATCTTTCAAATGGCAAATTCCCAACAAAGAAGAATTTCAAACATCTACAGACTGACCAGGAAGAATTGACTTCTATTAAGTGCTACAGGCCCAAAAGGAAGATAAATTTCAGTTGCACAGGTCTCCAGCATCCTGATTCACTTGCCATGAGAGAGTTAGGTTTCAAACGTAAAGAAAAACATCCCAAACAAAATAAAGCTAAATTAGAGACTCTTCTTAGAGAGCAACTTAACTGAAGAAGAAAACAAGCAAACAACTTCTATTATACATATCAGAAATATGTTGGCACCACTTGTTCTTGAAAATCTGTTTCTATGAAAACATTCCTGCTTTCTATATCTGATTGTAGTAGTACAAAAAAAAACGAAACAACAAACAAACCAATCTATTCCACAGGTAGTAGTGCAATTTTGGTTTAAATAGTGAAAGGTACACCTTAAGCAAGAAATTTGAAATGGGTATATAGCTAAGAAAAAAAGCAATTAGTCAATATATCACTGCTGCAAATCTTCAGTCCTTACAAAGTCGTAATAGCTGTTAAAAAAAAAAAAAGATGTTTTTCTCCTTTTTATCCTCTTATTTTCTGTCTTCGTTCTACTTTTTTTGTTTCCTTTGGTTTTATGAATCGCCATGCAAACAACTTTCAGAAAGCATCTCCCTGCTTTATCTTCACATTTTACCCAAAGGACTGCTATCTGCAATCCCACCTTGCTTTTGCATCTTCTACAGGGGCTGAAGTTGTACCTAATTTCTTACAACTCGTATGTCAACTACAGAAAGCTGAGCTGTACATGAAAAGATAGACTTATTGGGTTCCTACCAAGAAAGTAATGGTGCCTGATAGCAGATGTTTAGCAGGTACTTGGAATTTATCTTTAAGGGAAGATGCCACAGCCTCAGGCAGGGTGAGAACTACATTATGTTGGCTGCTAAACGATTGAGTAAGAATTGCTGTCCCTTCTTAGAAGTCTCAAGACAGAAACTGACCAAAACTTCAATTAATTCAGAATGTTTATTTCTAGAAGTTTAACTGTCACGACCTAAGGCCACAATTCACAAAGATACGATCATAAAAATCTTCATGCTGTCACAACACACATGGGTCATATTACTAATGACTGCATTTTAAAGTACAAGAATTTGAATCAAGTGCAGACAAATAATTATAACTGGGGAAATGCACAAATTAATTAGGGCCCTCTGCAATCCTGCTTAATCACCTCTGACACTGAAGACTGAGTGTTATGTCAGATACACAGATGCTATGTCAGACTTTGCTTTTGCTTCAAAAATTCACATGCATCAACAGATCTTCTATCTGCAGTACTAGCTCCTTGTCAGACACACTGAGGTAAAAAAAATAAAATCAATCTAATCAGATCTGACAAACACTTGGCAAAAAAGATTAGAAATTATGAAGATGACTATATGGATTTACATCTGCTATCATTAATGATGAACCTCACCTTAAATATATATTGCAGCTTGAAATATTAGGTAATGCTAGCGTGAAGTCATCACAATTAGCAAGACATTTAAGAATTAAGCACCCAAAACATGAGGACAAATCTACAATTTCTTCATCATGGATTTCAAGTCATGCAACACTCAATATAGTGCTTCACGATAAAAAAAATTTTAAAAAGTAAAAATCCCTGAACTTAATGATAAACCTTTAGAAGCCTCTTAAGTTTTTGTTTGTTTTTTTTTGTTTGTGGGTTTTGGTTTGTTTATTTGGTTTTTTTTGTTGGTTGGATTTTGTTGTTGTTTGTTTTAGGGGGTTAAAGTAAAAGAGACAAAGCTACATAACATTGGGGAAGCTCTCTGTCTTTCTGCTCTAGTAAAAAAAAGGCTGAAACACATGGAAAATACAACATTCCTTTGTTAACAAATAATGCTGGAAGATGCGTAGAAAACAGCCAAAGATTTGCAGGAGCAAGTATTAGAATTGTGCAGTGTGGGAGGTTTGTTTGAAGAGCACTCTTAAAATTCTGGTTCTTTACTTACTGCTTTCAGCAGCCTTTCCATATTGATATTGTGATCAAGATGCTAGCCAAATTTAAATCCATTCTACCTAACAAAAAGCAAGGTATATGAAATAAGAATCAATGGCATTTACATTACACACTTCTCATTTTCCTGTAAGGTATGCCACAAAACAAAGCATTAAAATGCAGGAGACCTGGGCAGAAAAGATAAACTTTGACATTTAGCATCAGAACTATGGCTGACTTTGTAATAACATTCCAACAGAACTGCAGGGATTTAGCAGTGAAAAGATGAAGCAGGAAAAATACCTTGATTGTGGCACAAGCGCATGGTTAAGAACTACTAATGTAATAATTGTTGGAGACCATCGCAGATAAATAAAGCCTGCAATCAGTTAGAAATACAGATGTGCCCTGAGGAACCACTACTGAAACAACACTAAAGTGAGACTATGAAAGTGACTTGGTAATGACTGTGAATGACTACGCAGGAAAAATGTTTTCCTACTTAATGTTATTATCATTCCTTTTCAAAACCTGAAGTTTGAAGCATCAAAAATGCCATCTGTGTATGAGGGCAAAACACCCTGTTACTTAAGACTGAAAAGTGAAAATGAAAACCAAAACACTATGTTCCATGTGGATCTTATTACAATCAGCAATGGTCTTAATCTCTTGAGAATTGTATTAGAAGACTACCAGGTCTTTAAGGCAATGGTTTCCAGATTCTTTGTTCTTGCTCACTTATCATTAACAGATTTGTGAGCACACACACCCCTAATATACATACTTTTAATTAAATTATGTACATATAATACTGTACTAATATGTACATTGTAAAACTTACACAAACATAGAAATTAATTATGATAAACACTATTCATAAAAGTTTTATTTCTTAACAAAACCCCATTTGCTCTCATTTAAAGTTATCTTTTAGTGAGAGTTATGTGATTAAATACACCTCACTTTTTAAAAAAATCATGGTTAAACACTTTGATACAGCTATTCAAAGCTCTAAATTCAGTTTGTTTCAATACTTAGTTTAAATGACCACCATAACTGAAAAATACACTTCATGAAGACACACAGATCCAAATGGAAGAACTGTGTTAGTTGTGTTTAATAAGTCATGATAGTTGTTTTCCCCTCCCATACACTAATTATGCAAAAGTTTTTCTTACAATTCATCTACTAAATTCCCATCTTCCCTGATGTCAATCAGTTGTTCTTGAAAACTAGTGGGAAGATGTGGCATTCTTGTGTTTAACAGATGCATTAAAAACACCCAGAAATTCTTTTGGAAGATTTTTTTTAATCGATTAGGAAATACTGTTTCCAATCCTTTAAAATGTATGTATTTGAAAGAGTTTTTATAGGCAACACAAGTTACTTTCTCGCTCACTCTTAAAACATCAACTTCACTTTGAAGGGATATCTTAAGTGTGGGGTGTTTGTGGTTTGGGTTTTTTTTTTGTTTAGTTGGTTTGTGGGTTTTTTTGGGTTTGTTTAGTTGTTTTTTTAAAAAAATAGCATACTGCCAACAGCCATTTATCACAGCAAAGGTGAGCAAAACTTGAACAGCTGTCTTTGTGGAAAAGAAATGCATAATGCATTTTGCCACAAGATAACAAGCAAGTCAGTGAGGGAATGTGGCTTTCATGGTCAGTCCCCATCTCATTACAGGTTACTGTAAAGTTCCTACTGTTTAAAGATAGAGTCCTTAATGATGTTACCTGTATCAGTGACATCCTGTAGCACTTTGTACTTCTTCCTGCAACTTTGCTGCAATAGCTTGCTTATGAATGATTCTGTGAAAGAATGTCAGATGTGGTTCTACCTGTAACAATTATACCAGAATCCAGCTTTTTTTTTTTTTAAATTCCAGTCAAAGCAGACACTCCATCAGTGATTACACTTGCAGCAGTTTTCCATAAAACATTTCTATTAAAGAAATAATTAACTGTTGAGAATGTTGAGTCTTCTCCAGTACATCTTTCCCACAATGACTTGCAAATAAGTAGTTCCCAGTGTATTTTGTCATGGAAACAATCCAGGATATACCATATACTGAGACACATTAGAAATATCTGTACTATCAAAGAACAGTAGTGCAGTGTGGGAGGTTTGCAAAATTAATTCTATTTGTGAGAGAACAAATTGCACTTCCCTAAATCTTCTCATGGAGCAATTTCACTCATTAAATATTTGCATTAGAGCTCAGGCAACCATCAATTATTGGGATGGATATGCCTTTGCCTCAAACCAGGCATCGGCAGAAGAGTTAGGATAGTAAAAGCGACACTTCCTCCTTCCCCCGCAAAAATACTAGCAAAAAATTTGCAAACATGGACTTTCTAACTGTACTGACACTAGGTGATCAGCTACTGAATATAACTGTTCTTTTCCTCAAGATCACCAAGCTTCAAACAATTAATTTTCATGGTATTAGAAGGCTTTGTGTCAATGTTGGATGTTTGATGTGACAGCTACAATGGAATTTTTCAAGACTGAACAATTTTCTCTCAGGACCAGCCACATAGCAGTGGCTAAGCATCTCCCTCTAAGAGGAAACTGTCTGCACATTCTGAAATGAGTTGACCATTTTGAACAAAACAAGAGGAAAAAAAGAACAAAAAAAGAATAAAAAAAGAAAGGAGAAAGACTAAGTGTCTTTGGTCCTCCAACTCCCCACAGCTACAGCTGCAGGTAGCACCACAGACAGACTACCTTTCTTCTCCTGGAAAAAGTTCATTTTGTTTATCCTGGCCCTTGCTTTCTTGGCTAAGGACAGAGAGAAGATAAAACATCACTCACCCATACAGCACCTGAGAACCCATTTGAACTGCCCCCTTAAATATCCATGTTCTCTATGTACAAAGACCTCAGACACGATTGTTCCACTGCAAGCCCCCTTCACTGTGTCTGGGTTTGTTGTATACTTAATTCATAGGCTGGTCTGTCCAATATCACCAAGAAAAATTTAGTTAACTACCCTTCATTCACAGATTTCAATCTTCTGGGCGTGCAGTTATGCTTCTCTTCACCTCAGCTGCTTTTAAGTCTTGTTAATATCACAGTGCAGCTTAACAGGGAATCCAGCTGCTATCAGTCATCTGGATCTTACAACTACAAACAGCCACTGATTTTATTTTTTTTTTTAATTAAAAAACCACACACAAAAAAAACACAAAAACACTGAATTTTTCAAGGTTAGTACATACAAGATCTTGGTTTCTCACTTGGACTCTGTACTCCCTCAACTGTTGCACATAACATTTCCAAAGAGTACTTTCAAAATCACAATTGAGTGATCTCATTTCTCACAGCCTTTGCTTTTTTATACTGAAGTTGGACTTTATCTCTTCCTCCCTGTAACGGTGCCCTGACCCAGGAGATGTGCCACCAATTCCTTCTGCTTGACCGCTATGCAGTAGTGTCTGCCACTTGATCCTTTCCCAAGACAGCTCAGATACCTCCTTGCAGCAGGAGGTGCTTCCTTATATTGCAACAAAAATTAATCTAAGAAAGTCTTTTAGTCCAAATGCTGAAAATTATAAGTATTACAAAATTTGCAGGCTACAAGGAACTCTAACATTCAAGTTCAGCTTACTGATGTCATTTATTCATATAAACATTTGTAGCACCATTGATGAATTTTGATTCTGTCCTATTTCAAGATTTTTATCTTGCCTAAGCATACGTTTCAGTCCTATACCACTACCATATTCCTGCCACAATCCCTCCCATTAGATTACCATACATGTTTTTCTTCAAAAGGGATTAAAAACCGTTAGATATTTATAACCTGCCTTTGCTGCTTCTATTCTCTCTGTGAAGTGCAACCTTGCTGTTTCCTGCTACAAAGCACTTTAAATTGAACATCAGTAAAAGGCACCTGCCATAAAGACATTTGATCCTAATTAATGCTTCCAGCTGTACGAAATCAAGCCTGATTTTTACTATAAGTTCTTGAAACTGTTTTATGCTCACCTTTTTGTCATCTATATGGAAACTTGAAATCTCACATTCCAGAAAAAGCAGTTTTCCCACTAGTACATACCACCAGTGTAAACGAACCACAGTATAAGTTAGACTTACGACAGCTGACACAAAGGATCACTGACCATATTACATATATACACCAACTTCAAAGACAGTTGAGATCCTATTATGAAAGGAAACACAAATACATAATAAGAACAGCATCACACAACTCTAAAGACCTTTCTAATCTGAAGAAAATCTTATTTAAGAGGTTCTCACACCACTATGCCAAAAATTTCAACAGAACACTAAACACCTTCATATGCTAGAGAGATTTGTTGCTATAACACAGCTGATGTGGAAATTGTTGTACTCTACTTGACTAAACAGCCCATGTAGTACCCTTGATTCTTTATCACCTCAGTTGTTAATTGCTGTGACTTTTGTTGTGAAGACCAAGAGACTCCTGCATATTCCTAGGTTACATATCACTTTTTCATAGAAATGAGAAATCTCAATCCTACAAAAGCTGCCCGACAGAACAACATAGAATTCATTTACAATTGACTTCAGCTCACACTTACTTCCGGATGCCCAAACACAGAAAGATGAGCTACCTACTAAAAATGCAAGGAAGGCAATTTCAAGTGCCAGTCTGGCCCATTTCTTGGCAGAAATTCAACCAGTTGCTGCCAAGTAAAAGGACTACAAATAACAAGTCAGCACAGTAGTACACTACCATAAAGATATTTTAAGACAAGACTTATTATTGTATGGTCACCCTCACCTTGTGAAGTCAGTCAGTACATTTTCTAGCTTTATGAATATGCTTAAGTAAAAAGACACAGAAGCTTTGAGAATTGAGGGGGTGGATCTCTGGGGATGAAATCCCAGCTTGCAACCAGAAGTGGAAAATTTTAAAACATTATCATAATTGTTTCAAAGGCACAGGCTAATTCAAACTCAATTTCAAGATAAGCATGCATATAACGTGCAGGGAAATGGTCCTCTGACACTGCTGTGAAATGGGTTTTCAGCAGCATTAGCAGAGACAAACCTAGAAAATTCTGTGTTCATAGTTACATGTCTGGCATCAAAATAAGCCACAGGCTCCTCACCACTCTTCCTACCCCTAAACATGCCAGTCTCACTCAAAAGGCACATCCTGACCCAGAGGCAAAAGGCCAACATTCTCTAAACATTAATCAGATGCAGAATTTCATCATCCTGTAGATAAGCCTAGCACAGCTGAGTATCTTGGGCTACCTTCAAGGTAACCAGACATTGTTTCTGAAAAAAAAAATGGATTTTTTAATCACAATTTTAAAATTAGGCATAAAAGAATTTAAAACACAACATGATCTCCATAATCATAAACTCAACCAGAGAGTTTCAAAAGCCTACATTATTCTGTTCAACATAGCCTCTGGAATTTGGGACCCAGGCTACTCTGGAAAAAAACCCCTCTGCTTTATAATTTGCATCTCCCTGCCCCCATTCTTCAGTTCAATTTAAATTATACTCTTATAACCATGTGTGGTTAAAAGCACAACCTGAGAAGTAAAAACCTGCATTCCTCATCAGGTACCAACAGAAAGGACTATTAGAAACTACCTTTTTCAACTATATGTAACACTTCGATTTTATTCTGTCAGTTGGGACAAAAGTAAACAAATAAAAACCAATATGCAAAACACTGCCTACCAGGACAACCTCCTCCCATTTGCAACAACACCTGACCATTTTGTTTACTGCTCTCAATTTGCATCAGTATTCCATTGTCTGCAGAAACATGTATAACCAGACTTGACAAACCTTTTAAAGATTGAAGAGCAGAGGAGGAAAAAAAAAAAAACACTAAAAAATTTAAAACTCAATACAGTGGTCTGTAAACACAGTCATACTTCTTTCCTAATTACAGAGTGGTGTAAAAGCAGCATCTGGATAAGCACTTAGAGGAAACCTGCATATTAAAAAAAAAATAAATCAGGATGTCCACACATTTGGCATTTTAATGAAATTCGCAGTTCAGATGGAACTAGGAGACGAGAACTACTTCAAATGGTGTTTTTCATACTTTTAATGCTAAAACTATGGATTGGAATGATGATTCAGCAAATGGTATTGCTCACACTTCATGAACATACAACACTGATACCTCGCCAGCTGACACTACAATGCCACAAGAAAAAAAAAAAAAAAAAGAGGTGCATGTCTGTACTACTGTCAAGCTGTAGTGACTACGTAAGTACTGGTATTTTTGGAAGCTGCCTAGACCTTGTATTTGCATAGCTTTAACAGACATAGGCAAACATATAAATGTGACACAATCCAAATATCAATGCTTTAGAACATCCTTTCTGCACAGTGAACCAAATAAGAGAAAGTTTTCACAGTAAAATATTTGTCATCATGAAGATTACACAGTTCCAGCTGCGCCACAGACAGTTGTCTCAAGCCTTCTCCTCCCTCTCCAAAATCTTGGATCTACTGTAGTCGTGTTTTGTACTAATCAATTATAAATATAACTGTAGATCCATTTCCTAATCTAAGTGGAATTCAGTGATTAGATTAACTCACAAATGATTAAAGAACTCTAAGTAAAACTGTACATCAAAAATTCAGAGTGAAATTACTTTACAGTTCAAATGCAAGTTCACCTTTCTCAACATTATCAACTCCTAACCAGTCTATCCTCTAAACATACACCAAGAAAACCCTCTCACCCACTCAGGCTCTACTGCAATGTAATGGCAACACTTCAAATTAACTTAATTTAGGCTGTATAACATTCCATTACATGATGTCATGCAACAGGTGTCAATCTAAGAACACACAGGACAATTATTCAGGGAAAACTGCTATTATTTCAGTGGTAAAATGAACAGCTATCTTCTATGAAATTACTATAGCCTTTATCATATTTTATACTGAGATTCAGAACAAAGATTGCCCAATTTTGTCACAGTTAACCCAGAGGTTTAGGCTGGCAACAAGAAAAAAAAAAGGTTCTTATCTTAAGCTCAAGAATTTTGCCACCAAGAGATAAACTAGAAGAAAATTCAACATTCCCAGTAACCTTTTAGTTTTGCAGTGACCAGTGAGTTAAATGAGGTATTATAAAACTCATGAAATGCACTTCCCAGTAGCAAGAGGTTTCCCCTTTCCAGCTGTGTGGTAACCTTCAATCTCAAGGCACTGTTTTGAAAACTAAAGCAGAAAACACATTTCAGCCAAATTTATTCAGAGTTAATTTATCTAATTACTGTACTCTTAGAAGAAGTATCTCAAACAGATATGAAAGCTTTTCATATACTATCCTTTGTAAGGTATTTATAACATTGACAGCTTGCACTCAGAACTCACTGCCACATACGTGAGTGATGCTTTATGTACACAGGAGCAATCTCAGAAGTATGACGCTTGTTTGCTTTTTAATTATATGGATTTTTTTTCAAAGCTATAGGGCTCTCCTGACAATACAGAACCCTTAACACATTTAAATAACATACTTGCAAACTCAGAACTGACTTCTGGTTTGAAACTTCATATGGCGCAAACTCAGCTCTAAAATACAGGTCTGCAAAATAAACTTTTTAAAAGATGTGGATGAAGGTGGACAATCATTTAATCTGACATCTTTTTCAATAAATTAATAATCACATGATCCTTCTAACTAGACACTGCCGCAGAGTTTTAACCGACAAATCAGAGCCTAAATAAATTGAAGTGTGACAAAAATACTACAAAAGGTGAGCACAAAGACAGCAGAGGCCCCAGCGCCCCAGGTGATCACATCACCAGGCAGCAGCACTGTGTTGGAGACCTCTAGTACCTTTGTAAGACTGTCTCCTGCATCCCACAGCCATCTGCTAGGGTGGTATGGAAGAAAGAGAGGTGCCAGGACACGCAGAGGAACTCCATCCCACAGGGTAGGCAGGCCTTCCACAAGCACGGATCTCCGCCTCACACCAAAGGAGGTTTTGTGCTTCGGCCAAACACGGGAACGAAGCCCTGCAGCACCGGGGCAGATAGCCCAGGGCAGCTGGCTACGTGTACGCTCACAGGTCGTCACGGTGATTGGGGAGGCCGCGGAGTAGCGCGGCTCACCCGTCCACGCATCCTCGTCCACACCGCGCAAGGGCGGATGCGTCCTTCCCTCCCCCCTGCTGTAGCCCTACGGAATCAGCCTGTGGGAAGAGGTGAACATATACACAGATATAGATCGATACACGCGCATATAAAGACGGCACAATCGTCCTTGGGAGATCGTGGCTTCGCAACGGGTTGCGGAAAGGTCTTTTTCTCCATTGCAGTCGACGGTAGCTTCCAACGGTGAACAGCTCCGTCCCCTCGGGCAAAACCACCGCCTGACCCGGCCACACGAAGCTCACCTAGACAGGCTGTGAGAAGCCGTCCGCCCCAGCACCTCCCTCCCACACCAACCCTATACAGTACAAGGCGGAATCCCACAGGACCGCAGTTTCCCTTCCACCCCGGCCCAGCTGCTGACGAACGGAAGGTGAGCCCCTTCTCGGGGTCAGGCAGCCCGGCGGCAGAACCTTACTAGGCCACGGCATCCC